>NJFT01000292.1:0-41782 GCA_002221725.1 Scedosporium boydii
CCCGGAAACCCCAATTGGACCCGTTGTGCCCCGCCATTCTCGGCTTAGTGCCTGTTTCTTCATGCCTCAGTCATCTCTGCTCTTTCCCTATCTCCGTTAGTCCTTGAATTGTTCCGACATTCTCCGATCATATGAGATCTCAAGTCCCGGAAATAGATTGAAAGGGACAGAGTTGCCCCCAAGTTTGGAGTCTGTGTGGGTAAGATGGACAAGATTTCTGACAAACTTCGGGAGTTGAGCTCGGCGCTTCACCTTAACCCGACCGGCTCTTTGGTACTGTGCCCTAACGGACCCCAGCCTGGACCGTCCACAGGGTTACGAAGAGCCGAGTAGTGTACAAAGGTATATGCAGATCGTGGGCGCAGCTGGATGGACCAAGCAATTGTAACTTGCTTGCCGAATCTGACGCAACCGACCGCACAATATTTTTTTTTTTTTTTCTTTTTTTGGTCAAATTTTTTTCGTCCTTTATTCTTGCCTTCTTTGGATTTGCTTGTAACCAAAGAGGTCTGCTGGTCCTCTGCATGTGACTTTCTGCAAGGGTACCCCAGAGCAGACTAGGATAAAGCAAGGGCCCTCCAACTCTCCTTCGCCCGAGCCCCTTGCGTACCCGAGGAGTGACTTACACCGTCCACGTACTCCCGTACCCACCGAAACCCACGATAGGCTTCACCTTGGTCTCCATCGTCGTATTTTGGGCATGAATTTCCTGAAGACTTTTCCCTTCTACTCCCCTTCTAATTTCCATCACAAAAACGCTAGAAGGGCGGCCCCTTGTCGAAGGTTATTTTTGCACCTTCACGTGGGCCACCTGACTCACAAGTTTACCTATAGCCCCGTATTTACTCGTCAACTGACTGTATTCTAATTTCAAAAATGCCCCTGGTAACGAAGGTGGATGTCCAAAGTGGGAAAGAAGAAAAAACCATCCGGTAAACCTCCCGCCGACCAGCCCCGGGCCAAACATCGTGAAACCCGTAAGGACCGGAGAAGAGGAAGACGAAGAGGTCCCGGATGAGGCCAATGTACGCATGAACATGTATCATGTACCTGTCCCAAATCATCAAAAAATACGTAGACATGGCATAAGCCGCCCCCCGGTATCCCATTCCCCCAGCTGCTATCTACACGCCCCCTTAACACACTCAACGCACGAACACACACACAGAGAGAGGAACACACAAACGAAAGGAAAGGAAATACATATCAGATCCTAGCAAAAAGCGAAGTGGAAGGTCCTTCCCCATTCTCCCACTCCCACCTTCCGCTCCGACCTGCTCCGGCAACCAGCGGCCGCACTCCCCTCCGTCGTACACCGAGCATCTAGACCTTTCTATTCCGGTGGCACCCCCCCGTTAGTTCCCGAAATCCTGGGGCTGCTTGTTTTAAACGAAGAAAAAGACTGTGGGCAAAGCAAAAAAATACACCTTCAAAAATAGCCCGCCCCCAAAAAGATTGCGTTGCTTTTCAGCTTTCCATTAAAGAAACACCCACTGTATTTCTTTCCGGGTTATTATCGTGAAGCCCACTTCTCCACAATAGAGAACCGAGGACGGAGAAGGTCCAGAGGGCCCCGCCCTGAAGGTCTTTAGATTTTTAATGCTTTCTAAATGACAAAGAAAACAGGAACCCTGGGGGAGCTGGAACTGCCCTAGTTTTCGTTTCAGAAAAAAAAGAGATGGAAAAACAGTTGGCAATATCAATATACTTCGTACGCAGGTGAGAGAGCAAGATGGGGCGGGCGGAGGGGCTTTGGAGAGGGGTGTAAGACCCGCTCTTGGAAGGGGAGTAACCAATATTTTCTCAAAATTTCTCAGATCTTCCAATCGGGTACGGTCTCTAGATCTAGATTGTCCTTTTTTTCTCTCTTTGTTCTAAAGATGGTAGCTTTGTATACCGGTGAGATTCGACTTGTATCTATACAGTCGTGGTACGCCACCCCTTGGGGAACGAGAGATCCGGATGATGGCAGGCAACGGAGAGGAAGAGCATACACACCCCCCCTTGCCTTGTCAAGAGTGGCTTTGCAGGTCCGGCGCGATATGTCAAGGTGTGCCAAGCAAAGAGGTTCGTACGCAGTAATGCAACGCAGCCGTAGCTTTCGAGTTAGTTTGCCCAAGCCGTCATTTCTCGGCACATAGCGAGGTATCATTTTTTCGGAAGCACCGCGGTTGTCTAGTCTCAACAACACGGTGGCCAACAACGGAAGAAAACAGAAAGGAAAAAAAAAACTCGTCAAAAATATTGTATTTTGACCACCTCATTTTGGCAACAACGACATTACTTCGTAATAACGACCGGTCCACTAAGGTGGAGCTGTGCGTGTGATATCAAGTACACAGAAGCGTGCTTATAAAGGAAGTTGTTTTATGGGCCCTTCTTCCGCCATCGATGACTTGCATGGCTACATTCCTGCTGCCCTTGGTCTTGGCGGTCCTCAAACTTGGATATCCTTCTTGCAGCCACCGTAATTCAACGGTCCTCCCTCCCCCCCGATGTGACATGGGTGGGTCTACGAAATCTTCCGTAAACGCTCACTCCGTCTTGAGATGTACCGGGACGACATGCCCAGCGTTCGAAACTGACATGACCTTGTCCCTTCTTAGACCGAATCCGTAATAAGCTTAGTGATCTTGCCAATAGCAATCGTTTGTCCCTGGATGACCCATATTAGCAACCTGGTTCGTGCTTTTTCCCAGATGTCGGGAGCGGGAGGGGAGTAGTGAGTTTGGGGAAAGGACGGGAGGAGAGTTTCGAGGGAGGGAAGAGGACGGAGGAGGGCTTCCGGCTGCATGGGCCCCGATCTAGGCCCATGGGCCTGGCCCTACGTAGCTCCCTCACATGACACATACCTGGTCTCTCAATGTGAAGCGGCCCATCTGGGGATAGTCTTCGAAGCGCTCGATACATACGCTTCCCGCGCCGCCAATAACCTGCATCCTGGCGATGATGCTGTCACCCTTCTTGGCGTGCGTCGGCGGGAGCTTACTCTTCCGGCCGGTTCCCTTTTGGAGCTTGTGGAGCAACGCCGCGAACGTAACCTCCTCGATAGCAGCGTGGACGTGCAACACGCAGTTGAAGCCGGCCGTGAGAATGCTCTTGAGATCGAGAATACGGATCTGGGCCTCGAATTCGCTGACGCAATGCACCAATCGCTTCGGAGAGCAAAGAACGAAGCCTGGAAGGATATCTTCTTCCTCAATACCCTTGAGTCGAATACGCACCTGGTCACCGCATTGGGCGATCGGGATCTCGTCTTCAGCCTCAGCGTACGCCGCCATCACTTCGACGTTCTGCTTATTGGGCATCATGACTAAGCTCATTCCCTTCTTCACAACACCGGCCTCGATCTTGCCCTCCACCATGGTACCTAGATCACGGTACTTGCCGTTGACGGCCATCATGAACGGAGCATTCACCTTCCTTTCAAGCGCCTTCATGCCGTCAAGATATTCAAGCAGGGATGGTCCGTCATACCAAGGACACACAGATTTTGGTACGCGATCCTTGATGCCCTGGATCTGTTGAGCGGCGATGGGGATAAACATGACATCCGTCTTGAGGTTGTAGCCCGTACCCTTGAGGAACTGAGAGAGCTTCGTAGTACACTCGGTGTATCGCGCCTGCGACCAGTTGACCGTGGGGTCGTCCATCTTGTTGATAACAACGACGAGCTTATTGACGCCCTGGGTCTTGGCAAGCATAGCGTGCTCGCGGGTCTGACCACCCCTCTCGAACCCGGTCTCGTACTCTCCCTTACGGGCGCTGATGACGAGAATACCAACATCCGCCTGAGAGGCACCGCCAATCATGTTGGGAACGTAGGTCTTGTGTCCAGGGGCGTCGAGGATACTGTATCGGCGCTTGTCGGTCTCGAAGTATCCACGACCGACTTCGACTGTCTTTCCCTTCGAGCGCTCTTCCTTTGTCAAGTCCAGGACCCAAGAGAGATACCACGATTCACGGCCCATGTCCTTGGCCTCCTTTCGGTACTTGTCAATAGTACGCTCATCAACCATCCCAGTAGCGTAGAGAATGGATCCACCCAAGGTGGACTTGCCGGCGTCGACGTGGCCGATGAAGATGATGTTGACGTGCTCCTTGCCGTAAATTTCCTTTAGAGTATCGTCATCGACATCAGCGGCTTGCTCCTTCTGAACGGCGTCCGCATCTCGGACGGGGCCCTTGGAGCTGCCCGCGGTCGGGCTCGAGCGACCGGACGAAGGGGTTGGTGAAGTTTTTCCGCTAGCCGACGTTCCAGTCTTACTGATCGCCTTCGCCGCCGTAGCCTTCGCGCCATCGTCAGCCTTTGGTGCAGCCTCCTTCTTAGTCTCTGCCTTGGGAGCCTCGGCCTTCTTAGGTGTCTCGGCCTTCTTGGGCGGTTCAACAGCTCCGGAGCCGCCAATGGAGAGCACCTTGGCCTTGGGCTTGGTCACGTCTGCGCCCAAAGAAAGGACCTTAGCACCACCCTCTTTCTGTACGGCAGGCTTGGCCTGGGCGGCGGGCGCCGCGGCAGCAGGGGCCTTGGGAGGCGCGGTTTGTTGGGATTGCGGCTGGGTTCGCTGTTGCTGTTGCTGTTGTTGCTGCCTTTGCTGTTGTTGTTGAGGTTGAGACGCCTGCTGCTGGGAACGTTGCTGTTGCTGTTGGAAGTTTTGTTGTCCATACTGAGGGAATTGGCCGCCTGTGGGGTCGCGAGGAACCGAGTCAGTCGGCGCATCTTCTAATGTGGCTTGAGAGAGAAGCCATCGAAAGGAAAGGTGGGTGGGAAGACGAACCGTATTGCTGGCCATATCCGCCTTGCTGATATCCCTGACCACCCTGTCCGTACTGATCATAGCCCTGTTGACCACCGTACTGGGGGTAATAACCCTGCTGATAGTATTGCTGGTACTGGGGCGCGTAACCGCCATAAGCTTGGCCCGGCTGGAAACTCTGCGCGGTGGGCTGGAAAGCGGCGGCGGCAGCGTTCGCTCGGAAGGCGCCACCTTGGCCCTGGCCTTGCTGGTTGATGTTCAGTTGCTGCTGAGTTTGCCTCGACAGGCTCTCATCCTGGGCAGCAGGATCGTCCTCCCACGAGTTGAGGTGAGACATGGTGGTTCGAGGCTAGTGAAATGGATGGTTGGAAGTATGTAGAAATACTGGAAAGTGATAAAAGAAGAGGCTTGGATGTGTCCTATTCCGAAAGCTGTTACGTACAGGTAATGTTAGGACACCGCCCAAAATATGATGACGCGCAAGAGATGTGGAACTTGGCGCACAAGGCAGGGACAGGGACTAAGGAAGAGGGCGGGGATATCTCACAGTTGCCAGGAGTTACAGCCCAATGTGAAGAGAGCTGCAGGCAGAAGAGGACTTTATGTAGGCGAAACTCCTCTTTTTTGAAATCACAGATGAGGATGGTGGCTGTGATGAAGGAATCTAGTTGTTGCTTCAGCAGAGGCAAAAAAACAAGGGATGCTGTCAAGCGAAAAATCAAGTGTGGAAGGAGTGACTTTTGATAAGCCTGGAATTGCCCCGCCATGTGTTTGTCGCCCTGGAACAAGGAAAATCTGAAGCGGGGCTGTTCTTGTAAGTACCTATACAGTGCATTTATGGACATATTTTGCAACAACACAGCTAAAAGAGTCGTACGAAATCAATTGAAGCTCCCATTAACACTGTATAAACACGGCTAAAAATACCTTGTGATCGAGGGCAAAATCCACATTCGACGTGGTGGTCCACTTGTTGACCTCGACTCGGTGATCAGATAATATGGAACGTCCCTGCCTAAAACTGCTGAATTGACCCGAGCCTAAGGATCAATTAATACAGTCGATCGAACCTTCCCCGTCGAAAATCAGGCTGCGCTGATGTCCTGACTCACCGAGTCCAGCACAGCCAACAATGAAGGGTCAAATGATGCAGACTTGGACGTTTGTGCTACTGTGCGAAGCAGATATGATTCATATTTTAGGATTTGATTATAGTAGTCCTGGTCAGACTGGAAACTGGCGTCTGCCTCTGGAGGGAGCTTGGACTGGGAGTATGTACTTAGTGTACATTTTAACCCTCGTCGATGCCCATCATTGATTGATGCGTTGTCTCTCAGGGGTGCTGTTCCTGTCCTCCTTGCACATGCACGTGTAATTCGAGAAGGCACCAACCAAAGCTTCTGTTATTCTATTCTCACTCTCCCAGGCCAAAACCAAAACAACAAATCCAACACAGCTTGAGGGAATGAACCTATGCACTTCCCCCTCCTGTATATGTCCATGGACATAATGGAATCTTACCCGGTCTCCCTCTATCACCGATGGACGCCCTACTCTCACGGCTTGGTGTCCAGGCCATGAACTATGCCATCAGGTCGGGACTTGCCCTTACCTCGACATATGCTATTTCTCAATGTTCTCGTCTTTTAAAGACTGTTGATGACAAGAATCTACGTGCTGAGCTAAAGTCTCTCCAGAAGCGTCTCGACAGCAAGATACAGGTTAGTACTTATGATACCTTCTGGTCAACCATCATGGGTTGACCTCTTAAAATGCCCAAGATATTCGAAGCTAATCATCATTATTTTTTTTAGATTATATCACCCGCCATCGATCTTATCGAGTTCAAGTACGTCATAGCACTGCCATCCTCCGACTCGAGCTGAGGCTATGCTATCGAGTATCACTCTGCTAACTCATCATTGCCCGCCTCCCAGGTCCGGTCGGGGGAACATATTCCTAGAATCAGCCGTCCCTCTCGCCAAGTCACTACATCAAGACATCGTTTCCTTAGGAAAGCGTCTCGAGGATGTCGCAGCCGCAGAAGAAGAGTTAGTAGAGAAACGAGACACAGGGGAAACGCCCGAAAGGCAGGAAGCAGCACTCAGGGCTATAATCCTCGATCTCAAGAATCTCCTCGCGCGGATTGACCATGATATCCCTCTGCTACAGCTCGCCATTACAGCTTCCGGTGAGAGTTTGGGCACTTCACTGCCACCCGGGGTCTCCCCGTCTCGTCTACTCCAAGCCAGTACCTTTTTGATTGTGGGTGATACACAATACGCTGAGGCGACCAAGCCCGTCCAGATCGGACCGTCCTTTACCCTGTCGCTCTACATGCTTTTCCTAGGCCATGCTTCGACTACTTCTGGAAAAGCGAACGATGACCCCACCGCGTTTGTTGCCGATGAGAATCCGCCGTCAACACCAAGAACACAAAGGAGTCCCGGATCGCGAGAAGAGGTGCCCTACGGCTTTGGGGAGAATGAGAGAAAGCCTATTTGGCAAGAGGTGATGCACAAAGCTCGGGTTCGATTATGCCGTACGCCTATACACTACGTTTTTGACCCTCTTGAGGGTTACAGACCAAAATCCGGGCATTCGACGGATGTAGCCCCAGATTATTTCCCGACCGATGAGTTTTCATACCATCTGGAGATCGTCGAGGACTTGGATGATGGGCGGGTCCATGATGATTTTCAACCCTCTCAGTACGATACCGTTTTCAATGCCGGAAGACGAGAGTCTATTCCGATTCATCATTTGTCCAAAATATTCTACACAGATACGGGAAGGATATTAAACGTGGGCAACGGGACGGGGTATGATAACAATCCGGTCCTGCTCCTAAAACGCGATCTTGCCCCAAAGGTCCCGTCACGCATGGCGGAGCGCCTAGAGCTATACAACTCTTTGACGAGCAGTGATGAGTTACCAAGAGGAGAATACTTGAACTCGGAAGAATCGGATGAGCAGCTAGACATAGACCGCCAACTGACTCTCGAGAGCCGGCGCCAGGTAACTAGAAAAGACGAGGCGTCGCGTGGCCTGGAAAAGGAGCAATGGAGGCTGCCTATGCATTTAGACCCTGAGTGGCTAGCTCTCGAGGTCTTTGAGGAGGACGAGTCAGAGACTAGTGATCTCGACGAGGACAGCGAATCAGACCAAGAAGCGCAACAGCAGTCTCGGCGCGAAAGACGGTCGCTAGACTCGAGTCTGATTGACCAGATTCGGCGCCTCTCTGTCATGTCGTCGCATGGCACCGCGTCTCAATCGTCTTCGCGTCCTGTATCCCAGAACTTGAGTGTTCAAAAAGCATCGGCGAGCCAAGAGTCTTTGGTTGCGAGGTCTCCATTTGGGGCTATCGCCTCATCGCTATCTCTCATGGAAATGCTGATCCGCTTGAGTAGTCTTCAAGAGTTTCAGCAAACGTGCCACCTATCCATTCCCGATCACATCCTGACGTTCTTTTTGGAAGAGACGTCGACTACGGGCTTGACGGGTGAGGATAAGTGGAGCGCGAGGAATGATGCTAAGCGAAGAGTTGGATTTGATCCGTATACCGATAGTCCAAGCAAGTGATTTGATGGGACTTACTCCCAGACGGATCACTATGCTTCCTGAAAATGAGAGCAATCAAGGCCCATAGACTAACAACACTAATAACGATCGAGCGTTTTGGAGATGAAGATATCTACCACGGGATGTAGAGAAATTGGAAGTAAGAAAAATATCTTCAAGAGCTGAATCTGAATGGCAAGCCGTGATGCAGCGAACAGCCCGCCGTATTCGGTACGATGGTTTTACGTATGTGAGCCCCATCCAGAGGGAGCTGGGACAAAAATAAAGCTTGCGATGCAGTGCGGAATTTCCTTCACTAAATGTTGAAGCCTGTGGCTATTATTCGGCTGATTCATAAGTTTCTTGGTCATAGCAAATCACAGCCGCCCGAATGGCTCCTGCCTGTGGCGTGGTTCGTCATCCAGTGACGAAGATAGCATCTGGTTACGTATTGTTACTGACTGGTCCCACCCAAATTCCCCCTCCTAAATTAGCCCAATACTTTGCGCCGGAGACAAGGCTGCTGCTTGCTACTGGTGATCCCTTGCTTGGTAGCACCGAGCATTCTAGGCTCCACCAACACTCATACTCCTTCCAACAACCGCCACCGTATCCCCATCGCCAACATCTGTTGATGAATTTCTATTTTTTTTAATGTCTTAGCCATTGTCCGCTTCTTCCTGCGATAATTTATACCCCGTCTCGCAAAAAAGGAGGACCTCATCGAGCCCACTGTGCGACCGACGAGCAGACGAAACCTCGATACATCAGATCCGCCTCCTCCCTCATCATGTTTCGTGCGGCAGCGGCTGGTCCTTTTGACGAAGTCGTCGGTATGTGGTGACTACCTATTGGTTTGCCCCGATACTTCCATTCCGATCCAACGTAATAAATTCTGACCATGATTCCCGAACGAATAGCCCAGGCGACCGACGAGAACCTTACCTCGGAGGATTGGGGAGCTATCATGACAGTCTGCGACCGGGTATCTGCCGACAATAGTGGTCCCAAAGAAGCCGTCCAGAGCATAATCAAGCGCCTTGCCCACCGAAATGCCAATGTACAGCTTTACACTCTCGAGGTAAGTCTTCGAAGCGTTGCGATTAGGCAGCTCATACCCGAGGAGACTCGTTTGACAGTGTGATGGTTTTCTAACCCTATATCCCTTTCGTCTTAGCTCGCAAATGCGCTCAGCCAGAACTGTGGCAAGGAGATGCACCGTGAACTTGCCAGCCGTGCCTTCACGGATGCCCTGCTGAAGCTTGCGAACGACCGAAATACCCACAACCAAGTCAAGGTTAGGATCCTCGAGAGGATGAAAGAGTGGTCCGACATGTTCAAGAACGATGCCGACCTCGGAATCATGTACGATGCTTTTTACCGCCTCAAGCAGACCAACCCCACGCTAGAGCCGCCCTCGGCACCCCAGAAGAACAACCTTACCGAACTCGACCGACAAAAGGAAGAGGAAGAGCTTCAGATGGCACTGAAGCTGTCGCTGCAAGAGGAGGAGCGTAAGAAGAAGACCTCCGAGTCTGCGACTGCTACGGCGTCAACCTCCGCCGCCGGTGGTGCCGCTGCTGCTGCCGCCGAGATAAAACCAGTGGCGTCGGGAACAACAGCGGCGACGGTCTCCCGTGTCCGCGCTCTATACGACTTTGTGCCGTCCGAGAGTGGCGAGCTTGAATTCAAGAAGGGAGATGTGATTGCCGTCCTAGAATCCGTATACAAGGACTGGTGGCGCGGCTCCCTTCGTGGGAAGACGGGCATCTTCCCACTCAACTACGTCGAAAAGCTGACGGATCCCACTCCTGAGGAGCTTCAGCGCGAGGCACAGATGGAGGCAGAGGTGTTTGCCGAGATTAAGAATGTCGAGAAGCTCTTGACATTGCTGAGCGCTTCGAATACCTCGCCCCGGGAGGAGGATAATGACGAGATTGCTGTACGTCTGTTTTCTGTCCCATCGAAACGAACTGTGTGGTTACTAACTGACGATGTTAGAAATTGTACCACCAAACGACTGCAATTCGCCCTAAGCTCATCCGATTGATTGAAAAATACTCTCAGAAGAAAGGCATGCCAAAGACATGATTAACCTTCACTGCGCCAAATTTTTGCTAACTATATTTCCCTGCAGATGACTTCACGCAGTTGAATGAAAAGTTCATCAAGGCTCGTCGGGATTATGAAGCCCTTTTGGAGTCGTCGATGGCCCATCCTCCTCAGCCGTCATACCACCAATACATGCCAGGCCCTCCGCAGCCAGGTTACCCTCCCCAGGGTGGCCCTGGAGGACCGTCTCATGATACTCAAAGATTCTACACACCCGGGCCTCAGGGTACGTATTGACCCAAATATGGCAAGCTCGAACACGCGTTAACGTGTGGTAAATAGACTACCATGGCGTCAGCCCCCCTCCTGGAAACTTCCAACGCCCGAGCCAGGCGACACCCGCTCCTTTCTATGTCGCCGGAGCCGAAATCCCCTCTGGCGGGAACCCTCATGCTCCATCTCAACAGCAATCCTACCCAATCCGACCTGGCCCGACTTCCACCGGATCTGCGGGCCAACCTGCTCCGATCAATACGTCTTCGCCACCTCCGGCATCCAACCAATACACAGCCTACTCGCAAGGGAACCAGCGCCCTGGAAGCACGTATGGTGCTCAAGAACTAGCGACGTCGGTGTACGACTCACCCATCGCTCCGCATAACCAGAATTCGCTAAACCCTGCGGCGCCTTACTCGCCGGATGACCCGTACAATCCTCCCAACGCTGGTCCTCTCGCCCAGCCTACCGCACCTGCTGCGCACGCGCAGCCATCGCAGCCCCAGTACCAGAGCTACAATCCTTCGCACAGCCAGGCTCAGTACGACGGAGCTCCCCCCGCACCCTCTGGTGCTGCTCCTCCCGTACCACAGGCACTAGCACCTGGTAGGCCGGAGAACGCCGTGTCTCCCCCTCCGGGCGGACTGTATGACGCGCGCCAGGGTTTGCCCAGCCAGGCGGGCAACGGACACCCGCAGTACAAGCCTTATGTACCACCTTCTTCGGAGCCTAGCGCACCTGGCCCTGCCGACTACTACCGCCAGCCCAGCGGCTACTAATCGCATCGACGGGGAGAGGACTTTCGGGGTTTGCTAGTCAGTTGTATATGAAATCCAAGGAGAGGACGACTCATTTTTTTCTCTAGAGAGGCTATATGAATTGGGATGGCAAGTGCCTTGGTATTCATCATTGAACTTATTCTCCTGCTTGGCGTTTGGCGTGGCCTTTCTTCCATTTAGCTAGTTGTATGTCAGACTCTTGTCGCAGACGTAAACTTTCATTTAGTGATAATGCGAGTGGAATAATGGAATAAGAAGTGCAAATATGTGACCGTTAATGCATAGGCCGTATCGTAACAAAACTTATGATGCGGGATATAAACAGGGAATATTGCGGATATCTGACAGGGCCGAATAATGATGTATTGTACAGTCGCATATCGTACAGAAAACTCGACCCTTCTATCAAGGCCGTCGATATCAGCTCCTTGTTGTTCCACTTCACCGAAACCACCAGTTCACGGACGCATTCAAAGATCCTCCCTCCCCCTCACTCCGCACAGAATGCCACCAACCCACAGGAATAAAGAGCGCATCACCCGGCCCAACCCTCGCCTCAAACATCTCCGCATTATGCGCCCCACAATCTGTCCAGACCGTCTCATGAAGAAGCTCCCTCTCAGGGCCGTACATCATATCTGCCAACCTGATCCTCGAAGACCCGCTCCGTCCCAACTTCGTTTGCACTTTCCTAAAGAGCGCATCCCCCGCGGCGGGCTTCACGAGCCGTACGACTTTCGCGCCGTGTAGCTGGCAGAAGAGGTTCGGGTTGGGATCGCGGTGGAGAGGGGTATATGTCGGTTCAAGACCGAGCCATATGCTCGAGGCGTAGATGTCTCCCTTGCCGGCGTTGGCGACGATATGTGGTGTTGGTAGGTCAGCGGCAAGTTGTGGTGGGAGGTCGGAGATGGGGGATTGGGCGATGTAGAGCTGGCGGAGGGGCGTGTTTGGGAATGAGCGATTGAAGGTGAGGGCGGAGAGGAGGAGGGAAAGGGGAGCGTTGAATTGGAGGAAGGAGGCTGGGGAGTTGGGGGGTTTGAGGAATGTGGATTGGATGGAGAGGGGGGAGTTTGATAGGAGAGTTTCGTTGGGGGAGGTTTGGGTTGAGAGCCAGGAGAGGAAGAGGGATATAGCGTCTTGTTGGCCATTAGTGGGGTTTGAGAGTGGTTGCGGGCTCATGAGCTCGTAGGGGAAGGGGTAGTAGAAGAATTCTGAGAGATAGGAGCTCAAAGGCCCCGGGTTCGCGGGATCAGAACTCGACGATACATCTTGGATGTCGGTGAACCACTTTTCTTGAGCTGGAAGAAAGTTTGGCTGTGTATTTGTAAGTGGGGCGTGAAATGCGAGAGGAATCTTGAGGTTTTCTGTCAAGTTTATGAATTCTTGGATGTCTGCATCGTGGAACTGAGCCTCGAGGACGGCGACTCTGGAGGGCAGAGCTCCATGGGAAATGGCCCGATTAAAGGTCGGAGGCAGCCGCCGAAAATTGGAGATGGCTCTAAGTTTATTCATTCCTAGAACAAGGGGGCACACTAATTATTCCGCGTAGTATACCCATCCGACCCTGACCGACTTTTCAGCCTCTTCTCGACTCGAAGCTATACGAAAACGGCGATGCTCTGTCGAATCCATGTTGGACAAGAGCTCCTTCCTTGAACCGCGATGTACTTCGTAACAATTGAAGTCGTGAGTGAGACGATGTTCAGATGACTAAGCAACCAGTGGCACAGATCACCCAGACCACGTGCAAGCCACGATAAGATAAGACGATCTGAGGCTGGCTGACAAGTGATGGGGCACAATTGATTCAGGTGCGATGGCGGTGGTGGACAACCTTGGCGCATTCAAAACCCCACCAACCACTTTGGCCTGGCCCTCAGCACACGCCCACAGCCCCCTAAATAACAACACCCTACGCCGCACCGCATCATCTGTTGATAAGAAGCGATTGGATTTGCCTCTGGCTTGGGTCTGGCCACCACGACATTGGGATGGACAAATCTTTGACGACCCTGGCGACTTGATATATATCCCCGACGAAGGCCCTTTATGCCCGAACATCAATAACCTCCCTCCCTGATCTTTCCGACCCGACTCTATATCCATCCATTGTTTTGCTTGGCTCTCTCTCAAGGCTGCTGCCCTGATTCCCGCCTGCCCCACCAAAGCCTAGTGCCTGGGTCGCGACTTGGAATCGCCGTTTTCCTCCCGACTTTTCGTCACGTTCGAACCACCCGCCAGCTTCCAGATGACAGCGAAACCTTGACGGCCATGATCGCGTTCGTAGCTTGATTCTCAACCTCTTGGAATCCCTCGTCGATCCATCCAACGAACCCGCCCCGGTCCTTCTCAGCCTTTAATTCTGGCGTCATTTGACCTCAGTGCTGCATTTTTCTGCTGGCGCCCACCACCCCCGCTATTTTCCACACAGAGACGCCCCGCTCCTCTCTGAGTCCCCTGGACCTCTATCAACAACACGCTCTCTCCTTCGATATAACGGAGCGCAACCCCGAAGACACCCTCTTCGCTTTTTTTCGTTGGCGGCCCTGAACTCTGGGTATAGAGTGGTCGCTCGATGGTGCTTAGCATCATGTCCACGTCCTCGGGTCCCGCCGATACGTGGATTTCGTCCTACTGCTCGACCGTTGGACATGAGTATTTCGCGGAAGTTTCGGAGGACTTTATTGAGGATGACTTTAACTTGACGGGTCTGCAGACCCAGGTTGCCATGTACAAGGAGGCTTTAGAGGTACACTCGATAATCCCGACCCCATCCGTGCCTTGTTCCTCCCCCAACACACCTTGACTGCACCACATATTTTTTTGTTTTCTCCGTCTCTCTCTTCTCCCCATGAATAGAGGTTGCATCCCGCGAATTCTTTTATTTTTGTTTTAATTTTTAACGGCATTCAACGTGGGCTAACGTGATGTCTATCGCGCTAGATGATTCTTGATGTGGAGCCCGAGGACGACGAGGATGACGAAGAAGAAGATGAGGAAGACGACGAGGGCGAGTCAGGAGAGAACCAGGATCGCATGATTGCGAGGCAAGAGAGGCGACACGCCGCCCACAGCCGAATGGCCAGCGACCTGTCCGTCATCGAGTCTTCAGCCGAGTTGTTGTACGGTCTTATCCACCAGCGATACATCTGCTCGAGGGCCGGCATCCAACAAATGAGCGAAAAGTACGAACTCGGCCATTTCGGCGCCTGCCCCCGCACCAATTGCGAGATGGCGCGAACTCTTCCCGTCGGTCTCTCCGACATCCCCGGCGAGGACACGGTCAAACTGTTCTGCCCCTCCTGCCTCGACGTATACGTTCCCCCTAATAGCCGTTTCCAGACCGTGGACGGCGCCTTCTTCGGCCGCACTTTCGGTGCCCTCTTCCTCCTGACCTTCCCCGAATACGATCTGACGAAGCGCGGTGTCGAGTTCCTCTCCAACACGAGGATCCAAGAGGGTTCCGAGATCATCAATGGTGTGTACGCGCGGAACATAGCGCCGGGGCTTGGCCGAAACCGGATCTACCAGCCCAAGATTTACGGCTTTAGGGTGTCTGAGCTCGCTCGTTCGGGGCCCCGTATGCAGTGGCTGAGAAACCGACCCGATAACCTGAACGAGCTCGACGAGGCGAGGCTCTACGCCGAGCAACACCCAGACTCTGACTCCGACGAGGACATGACCTCGACCGGGAGGGGTATCGGTCGTCCTAGGCCTCCTGGCGGCGCTGCTAAAGTTCGATCGAGGCGGCATGCGCCCAACAGTAGCCCGATGAACGTAGAGACTGCTAATGGTGCGGAGTCGGAGCTATGATGAAGAGAGCAGCTATAGGGGAGGCTTGGGGAGCAGGGAGCAGGAGTAGGACAGCGTGTGTGTATGTGGAGGGTTTTCATGGCACGGCGTTTATAGGTGTTGCGGAAAACCACACGAAGGAGGAAAAGAAACGAAAATGAATAAATAAATACTCAAAGATCCACTGTCACAACTGGAGTAGGGGCCAGAATCAAGGGATGGTTTTATATCGTGTTAATAGAGAGTTTTCTTCTTCTTCTTCTTTTCTTTCTCTTTTCTTCCCTTTTGGATGGGAGTTCTTTTTTCATGCCTTGGTGATGATTCTATTCGAGGATGGCAGAAATGTGGCAGTGTGAGGGCTCTCCTCCTTTCCACATGTTTGACAGATGTTGAGGGATATGAATTAAACGAGTCCATGTGTGGATGAAGTGCTTCTCTCACTCTCTTTGCGCTCTTTTAATGCTGTTCTATTTTACCGGTCGGCAAGGTGTATATGAGGCCAAAAATACAGGACCTTTATGAGCCTCCCTGGGAATGACGAGGAGTGCGCGGAAACAGAGAGAGCAAACAGATATAAAGACCCCCTCTAACAGTAGAGGGGCGAGCTTAGATTACGGAAATACGGAAACATGGCAAACTAGATCTCAACTACATGCATAAATCACATATCCTAATCATCCCCTCCCCCCTCAGAAGATCTCAACTTCACGAAACAAGGTAGCCCCCCTTCCATCGGCAACGTCAAACTACTCGGGCTCTTCCTCTCGATCCCAGGCTCCGCGTCGGCAAAATAAAATAGCCAAACGACGACGGCGAGGACCTGGACGGCGATCAGCTCGGCCATCTTCTTACCAAGGCAGATGCGTGGACCGCCGTTGAAGACGGGGAATTCGCCGACGGAGCGGTTGACGAAGTGAGGGCGTTCTCCCTTCTCATCGTCACCGGTAAGGGTGGGGGAGAGCCAGCGGTCGGGGAGAAAGGAGTCGGCGTCGGGACCCCAGGTGATTTGGGAGCGGTTCATGGACCAGGGGGACCAGAGGAGGACGGAGTCGGCGGGGAGGAAGGTTCCGTCGGGGAGTGTTGTGGCGGTGGTGGTTTGTTTGATTTCTATGGGGATGGGCGGGTATAGGCGAAGGGATTCGTAGAAGACGGCGAGGGTGTAAGGGGCTGACGTGGGTGTGAAGAGGGATGGATCGGGAAGGGAGGAGGAAGAGGAAGAGCCGAGGATGCGCTGGATTTCGCGGCGCATCTGGCGAGCTGCCAAGGGGTGGCGCGTGAGAAGGTGGAGGGTCCAGGTTAGTGCCTGGGCAGTCGTGTCGCGGCCAGCGGAGAGGTAATTCAAGGCGGAGTCGGCTACGAGCTTCTCATCGCCTATCGAGTCGAGGAGGGAGTTGACCAGGCTCCCGGAGATTCGGTCGAGTTTGTTCCCGTCCTCGCCCCCTAGGCCTCCCCTTTTCTTGTTCCCTTCCTCGCGCCGGGACTTTGTGGCGCTGTTAACGATTTGCCTGCCGTGGTCTCGGACGAGAGACACGGCGCGTCGGAACTTCGATCCCATGAAAAACTCGGTGATTCTCCAAAGCGGGTTCTGGAACCGCTCGGCCGTCACCCCGCTCGCATACTCAAAAGCAAGCGTAAACTCATCCCTAGCATGCATCTCCATATCATACGCCATCTTCCCCATCAATCTCGTCGTAATCTCATGAAAAACCCCCTGCATATCCACAACCGTCCTCCCATCCGCTTTCCCCCTCAGTTCCTCGACGCTCTCACCAAGGTACTTCGGCAACGCCACGTCCGTTAGGATCCTCAGATTCGCGGCGCTCAAAAACGCCAACCCGGCCTTCCGCTGCGCCTTCCACAGCTCCCCATCAGCATTGATGATACCGTAACCGAAGAGATCCCACGACCGCGACTTGACAAAGTCGCCCTTCGCGAACACCCCTTCGTTCTTGAGCACGAATTCTACGTTCTTCGGGTCGCTTATCAACACGCCCCGGCCTACCGTCGGCACGGAGATCTGCAGGGTCGAGTGGCCGTGGAGGCGCTGACAGGCGACGAACCAGGAGAGGAGCTCGTGGCGTGGGCGGAGGAAGTGGAGGGCGTTGCCGAGGACGGGGAGGGTATTGGGGGCTTTGGGGATGGGATGGGCATTGCGGCGGATGGGCGGTTGGAGGAGAGCGTGAAGGAGGAGGAGGACGATGGGGAGGGAGAGGGAAAGGACGGTTGCTTGCGGGAGAGTGAGGTTGAGGAGGGTCATTTCTGCGACTGGCTTGGCTTAGGGGTCTTTCGGTGTGGGATGCATGATTTGGGATGTATCGATTGGGATAGAGATAGTTTTTTATATCCAAGACAAAAAATTGAATCAATTGATCACAGGATGCCTCCCCCTTTCGACAATGCTTTGTGATACCTCATGTCTACCGATAGGGACTGATGTCGATGTTTCGACATGTCGTTTCGGGTCAGTCACGTGGGGCGACGCATCGTCACATCTCATCAGGATCTCAACGCTCTGAATTCTTGTTGAATCTGAGAAAGGCTCTCATGACCAAGACTTCCTTCACGTTCTCTGGAAAGAGACGCGTAAGATTTTAGGATTACCGAGTATTTTGCGACCAAGCTAGAGGCGCTCCGAATACGAAAGCCTAAGCACGGGTCTTGCCAAGGTCAAGCAAACTATAATTCAGCACAATGAGCGCTTCCAAGCATCATCGTCTCTCGAAAAGCACCTCCGGAAATCTGTTTTACAATCACAGCTTACTAGGAACCTTGCCTCTCTTCTCTCCTTAGAGCGACTCTTTCTTCCCGCGGAACCAAAGTGCCTCGAGTGTCTAGCCTCGAGAAAGCCTGTGAGAGCTTGGTGGTGTATATATGTCTGCCAGGCGCAATCACCTCGAGAGGCCGGTGCTATGGTTACAGCTGGCCTGTAGCGAAAGTTCGCCGTCCTTCCTAACGAGGAGAAGGATGACGTACTTGACTGTGCTATACATGAGTCTAATGAAAGTCTGACTTCCTCTTTCAGGACTTTTCGAGAGCGACTTGTAGCAGGCTGTTATGCCCTTCATTATCTCGATGGCAACATAGAATATTGCGTTTGGTGTGTGGCACGAGATGGGTTGTATAAGGCACTCGGTGAAGATCAAGAAATGACGACGTTCTCGCGGGACGGTAAGGCGAGAGCTGGCTCGATTCAAGAACTGTGTGGACAGTTGGCCTCATTGAACCCCAAGTGCATGGCCGGGAAGAAGTCCCGAAATTGGAGCAAGGTAAGGTAGGAACTCAAAAGAATGAGATTCAGAGCAGAGGAAAACCAAGGTCTCCATTCCCGCTCAAGAAGTGGTTGTTGACGCATCCTCATAATCTTCGTAACTCGCACTTGGAGGAATCTCATAACAACCAGCATCGCACCACTCTCCATCATCGCAGCCATCTATATAAAGTGCCCAACAAAACACCCACCCTGACCATCAACATGGACGCCCCCATTCTACATGTACATGATATCACCACCGCACCAAAACTCCATTGCCATACAACCGGGGATTAAAGAAAGAGAAACTCCAAAAAGGAGCTTACAACCACTGAAACGACACACACACACGCACACACCATCCATCCTAAACCAACTCTTTAAAATGGTGAAACACATTCTCCTCCACAAATCTTCCCAACGAACTCGCCGAAGGCAACAAATCCACCTTCCCAGGCCCTCCGTTCCCGCCTCCGATATAAACATCGAAAACTCTCCTCATCTCCATCATCAACTGCACACCGTTCGCGCTCTGCGCCACGGGCGGCTCGGCATGCTGCGCGTACGGTCCCCCGGGCCTCGGCGGTACGGGAGCGGATCTGAGCGTAGGTCTCGGATAGGGGCTATTATTAGTATTATTATTATTATTTATCATCGAAATCGGGTGAAGAGCTGATTGCGGTCTAGCGGTGCCGGATCCCATGGAAAGCCCCGTCGATGACCCGTCAGTCAGATGGTCGTCGTGCGCGGCAGACGAGGTCATCATGCCCCCCGTCACCTTGGGCGCGACTTCTTTGAGGGCGCTGAACGTGCGCCAAAGCCTCTTGGATACCCAAGACTTGGCCGAGAGGTCCTTGACGAGGTCGAGCACCATGTAAAAGTGGTCGCGGGACACGGCCGAGAACTGTTGCGGGCAGTGCGCCGCAGCGAGGAAGATGACGGCGACGGCCGATGTGAGGAATTGTTGGTAAAAGACTTGCATTTTTCGGTAGAGGTTCGTCGTCGTGTCGATGTGGTTGAGGTAGCGGATGGTGTCGGTGGCAAGGTGAACTGCGGTTTGGGCGTGGTGGATGTTGTTTCGGATGGTGTTGGAGTTGCAAAGGAAGGGCCTATACAGCCATAGACGGAGCTACGTCAAAGACCAGTTAGACGAAACGAATCAAGGTTGGAGATGTCTTTGACATGTGACCGAAGCTCCCTTCTCTTTCTTACCTGGTTAAAGCGGAGATATGTCCATATCCGCAATCGTCGAAGATTATACGAAGGGGTGGTAACCATCCGCTTATCCTGACTCCAGTCCTTGATCTTGACCTCCTCCGGCGCCTTTTCATACCACTGAACGATTTCTCGGTCTAGGTTGTTCACTTCGTAGGTCGAAATTTCCTGAGCAGCGGGCTGGCCGTACTGTGACGTGAGCTTGAAAACTCGAGCACCTAACCGCGAGTACGCGATCAGTGTCATGAGATATGGATGGTCCTCCTAGAAGAGAGTGTCAGCAAATGATAGGCGGAAAAAAACAAAAAAAAAAAAAAAAAAAAAAAAGCCAGCTTTACGTACTGGTAACGGTAGCTGCGGGTCGATATCTTCATCTCTCGCAACGTACGGTAGCCCCGTCCCAAACGACCATATCCTCTCATACACGTAGGCAAACCAAAAGCACGTAAGCCCAGTCTGCCTATCCTCGTCGTTCTCGATCGCCATCATGCTACTCCGGTGATGCAGACCCAGCTCGAGACACAACCTCGCCACCTGTCCCATAACTCTCCACGCAAGGATCTCGTCGTTGGATAGGAACCGATAGCCTGCCAGCAATATGAGGAGCGGTAAATTCCTGACGTTGTTCGCCTCGGCCATGAGCTTCGCGTTGAGCTCAGCCTCCATACTCTCGTAGATACGAGTCGCCTTGTCGCTGTGGCCGTGTTCCTCAAAGGTGAGCGCGCAACAAATGACCACCTTGAGAAGCAACGTCCTCTCGTCGTTCAGGCTCGGTAACATGCCGTCTCTCCTACTACTCTCCATAAACGAAGCTAGACTTTGCGCGTGACTTATAACGGTCTGGATGGTAATAACCGGGAACAAGATTCCAATCTCCTCTTCGTGTAGGCGGCAAAGGCGAAGCATCTCGTCATTCGACATGTCCCATAGAGGGTCCTGAGGGACCGAAGTAGTCGGTCCGCCGCTGGCGCCACTTTGGATAGCCAGCGGACGAGGCGACTGGTCATCGGCCTCGGAGTCTCCAGTGCTGTATGGCACACCCTTGTATGCTCCCAAAGATTGTATCGTTGGCATATCAGTAGCAAACGACGCGCCGCCCATGTGCCCTCCACGGAACGTAGTCTTCGGCTGTGTCATCTCAGGCCGGTACGCGGAACCGTGCGACAAGACGGGAGACGGCGAAACGGTCGGGGGTGCGCTCGGCGAGACGAGAGGTAGGACGCGGTCTTGCGGGGGAAGCATTCGCGGGAGGGTTTCGCTTCGGAGGGCGTTGAGGCTCTGGAAGAGGTTGTCGACCTGTTCCTGGAGCTTGCTGACCTTGGCCGTCATGTTTTTGAATTCTTCGGACTCTTTGAAGTTGTTGGAGCAGCAGTTCGGGGCGTAGAGGCAGGCGAGGTTGAGGTTTCCGCATCGCTGGCAGGGGGTTTCGCCATTGCATTTTATCTTTCGGCGCTTGCATTCGTTGCTAAGGGAGGAAAATTCCGAGAGTTAGTCTCGCTGTGAAATCGCAACAGGTCGCCCTGTACAGGACGACCGTAGGGATGAGAAAGCTCCGAGGCGGGAGGATGGGATAGGAAAGAGCTCACCAGGCAATTGAGATATACTACAGCCAGCCGATCAATGTCATGTCAGTATACCCTGGCCGACTTTCACACGATATGTCCCATTCGCAAGCATGCAAAAGACAGGCTTCTCGAAGTCCGACACCCAAAAAGAAGTTTCTCCTTGGGGGATTCCACTTACGCGATTCCTCTTACTCCTCTGCTGCTTCGTCGATCCCGCAGCCCCAGCGCCAGTCCCAGGCTCCTCCTCATCGGCCTTTCTCTTTGCGCCATTCCCCGGCGTCGGCCTATCCAGGGAAATCGAGTTTCGCGATCCTCCAACACCGCCAGATACAGACGCAGACGCCCCACCGGAACCGTATGGCGCAGAAGCTCCGGCCGGGGTCGACGGCTGCATCGAGTGCGAGGAATGGCCACGGTACAGGGCGGAATTATCGGCGGAGACGACGGAGGCGGGCGAGGCGGCGGCCCTGTGATGCTCGCCGGGGGTTTGGGTGAGGTATCGCAGGTCGCTTACCTGCGTTTCGATCTGTTCCATTGTTCCATTTGACGGATTTGATGTGGGGGAAAGGAGGGTGTCAGAGAGGGCGGTATGTGGAGGGTTTTGGTGGGGGAAGCAAGTGGCAAGGGTAGCTTTCTGGTGAAGTCGAAATCGGAATTCTGATTATCGCCGGGGGGTGATGAAAGGGAGTACAATGGAAGAAACGAGGAATTGAGAGATTGGGGAGCGGAAGAGAAAGGGAAAAAACGAGGCTTGTTTTCTTTTTTCCGGGCTTCAACTCGGGGATTCTGGATGGTAGGTTTCGATTTAACGGGGAACAGGAACAGGAAACAGCTCGGACATGGGACCTTGGACTATCGTCGTTGCATCGTTTCAACTGCGGCCCATTTTTTCATCGAATTTCCGGGAACGATTTTCTCAAAGGAAAGAGAATAATAATAATGATAATGATAATAGTAATAGTGTAATAATAATAATTAAGTGCTCTCGGTATTTTTCGCTGCGCAATAATAACAAGAAACGAGCTGGCCCCTGACGACACGGATCCAGGTTGCAACGAGCCCCGTTCAAGAAAAGTGTGAGGTGAAGCGGCGGGAGGGAGAGAACAGGGCGGTCAAAATGCGGTGCGGGTTTGGCTGAGGCTTTTGGGGTGGTTGGCATTTGGCAATGGGGAGGCAAGAACGACGATCGTGAGATATAATTGATACTTTGCGCGGGAACTGTTCTTTCCTACATTCGTAACTGCCTCGCACACTGCAGCTCTGGTTGTGCTTTGCCGGATGTACCGATACCAGTACAATTACTGGTACAATTACATGTCCAGTACCACTGTACGAAGGTACCAATACCCAATACCCACATGCCAGACCAAGCCAGGCAAGAGCTTCCTTCCAAGTCGTCGTCTCTGGCTTCGTCGTCTTCACTGACTTCGTAAAGGTGACTTGCAGGAGCGACCAACCCGGGGCATGAAGTTACTTCGTACTTTGCAGCTCGTACATACCGATGCTGCAGATACTACAGATACTCCAATATTGAATTGATTGATGCAGCCCATTTGGCCTTTGCTTCGTCATTGATGTCCGCCTCGCCAGCAACGTGAACAATTGACCTGGCTTGCTTTCGTTTCCCCGTCCGATGCGCATCCAGACCACAGCCGTCCAGTAATGAGACACTGATTGACTGCACGATTGATTGACCTACCGGGGGCTGAATATGTGGGATGCGTGTACGCATACTCGCCAAGGTGTGTGGCTCAAGAGTGGCAAACTAACCATCGACACTGTGACCTCCACGCCAATCTGTGAGCACGAAAACAGTGAGATTAGCTGTCGATCCTCAGTCGACACGGTGCCCTTGCAGGGGTCACATACCCTGTTGGCTTGTCTTCGCTTCTTTTCCCCGGCCCACCAAAAGTTCCAACCCAAGCGTTGGTTTTATCTGCAACGACCGAAACTTGCCGCCGCTAGTCAAGAAAAATATGGTGGCATCGGAACGGTGGGCTGTGGTGAATTTGGTGGGTTTCTGGTCGATTTAGTGGGGACGCTGGCGTTTCTTCAACCTTGAAATCCCCGTGCCGCTTTCCTGCTCAGGTCCGATGCGGAATAGCGCGGATTTAGAAGTGGTAAGAGTGGTCTCTATCAGAGATGATCTGACTTGATGCGTCAATCTCGTTTGCGATCTCGCCGAGCCGGACCTACGAAGTAGTCTTACACGATAGAGTAGTGTGGAAAAACATCCAACGGTGCCTCTTTTTCCTCTCCATCGCCATCTGAAATCAACTACGATCGTGATTCCCGCTCCCCCGGTGGCGTTAACCAATTTACGAAGCATAGCCTCAACTTCAATTTCCATTCAGTACAGAGTATACAAAGTAATAGCTCATACCGCGGTACCTGACATCGGATGCGTCGCCAGCTTCTACTTCGCAGCCGCAATCGTGCCAGCACACTCACCAAACCCGACGCGCCCACTGCCAGTCCCAGCAAACCCTCTAATCACCACCGTATCTCCATCCTCCAAGAACCTGCGAACGGCGCCAGAGCCCACGGCCACATCCTTCTTGCCTCCGTTAGACATTTCCAGTAGACTGCCTCTCTCGCTCTCGCCGGGCCCGCTGATCGTGCCGGATCCCAGGAGATCGCCCGTTCGCATGGGACATCCTCCGATGGTGTGATGGGCGATCATTTGTGGGAAGGACCAGAGGAGGTTCTTGGCATTCACCCTTGTAATTGTGGATGAATTTCCGTTGGACGCTAGTTGTGGTGGAAGAGAAAAAGAAAAGATTAGCTCAAAATGAAGAACGTAAAACGATTTCGTACTTTTATACACGTAGGTTTTGGCTGAGGGAAGGGGGGTTGGAGCGTAGGGGGGTGTATATGCATTGACTTACTCTTCAGCTCAACCTCAAGGTTGATATCAAAAACGGCCTTATCTCCACCCTTCAAATACTCCTGCACCTCCGTCTTATTCTCCAAAGCCTCCGTCCGGAACGGCTCCAAAGCATCCGCAAGAACAACCCACGGACTAATCGAAGTGGCAAAGTTCTTGCTATTAAACGGACCCAGCGGCACATACTCCCACGTCTGGATGTCCCTCGCGCTCCAATCGTTCAGCAGAACGTAGCCGAAGATATGATCCTCGGCATCGCCCACCGAGACCCCGTCGCCAAGGGCGTTGGGCGTCGCGATGATGCAGCCGAACTCGAGCTCAAAATCGAGCCTTCGACACGGCGCCGTGATGGGCTGCTTCGGCTGGCCCTCGACCGGCGGCTGCGGGAGGATTTGTCCCCGGGGCCTGCGCACCGTGGTCCCCGAGACGACGACGCTGGAGGCGCGTCCGTGGTAGCCCACGGGAAGATGCGTGTAGTTCGGCTGCAGGGCATTATCCGGCCCTCTAAACATGCAGCCTACGTGAAACGCGTGATGATAACCCGCGTAAAAGTCTGTGTAGTCGCCGATTTCCAAGGGCAGGTGGAGCTTGACGGATTTAGCGGGGACGACGATCCTAGAGATCCAGTAATCGTCCTTGCGCAGGAAGGACTCGTACGTCGAGTTCCCGGCGGACAAGACATCCTGTAGCCGGCTCCTCGTCTGCTTGTGGATGGGACGGCCCAGCGCCGCGAAGGCGTTGAGCGTCGGCTTCGAGAAGACGTCGCCGTGCTCGGCGATGAAGTCGAAGACGCGATAGAACTCGGGATGGCAGGCGAGCTCTTTCATGTCCAGCACGTAGCTTCCCACAGCGACGCCGACATGGGGGTTGGGGGAGGCCGACGTGCTAATGATGCCGAAGGGGAGGTTGGCGAGGGAGAAGTCGCTGGCTGGGTCGATGTCCAGCCAGGACGCGAGGGGTTCGTTTTGTTGCGCCATTGTATGATTTTCGAGAGTTTGTTTGATCTTGGAGGCTAGTTATTGGAGTTTCCTCAGAGCTCTCGAGGGGGTGGAAAGTTCACGATTGCGGAAGTGAGTGCTCGTCCGATGACGTATTTTATGATTATGGGATTTGTATAAGAGTAACACGGCAGCTCAAACAACCCAGAAGAACAAGCAGCGATGACAAGTCAGGTTTCCAAGGGAGATGGACTCGGTCGAAAGAAATTATCCCGGGGTACCGTGATGCAGCTGCAACCTACGAAGTAGATAGAGTTACAATATGCTCGAGACCGACTTCAAGCTGTTTCTTGCCCCGCGTTCCGACTGCCGAGCTGGGGAGCTTCTGAGATGGACGTGGAGATGCCCGGAGACTAACCCGATGCAACCCGAAAGCCCGACGCCGGCCGACAACGCATTCCGTTCCGCGATTAATACACAAACCCGAGCCTCCCATCTCCTCCAGCCCTCCATTCTCCATTCTCCATTCTTCCCCACGCTCGGCTTTGATGCCCAGTGGACAATGGCTTTTCAAGGCTGGAAGCTTCCCCCTCATTTACGCGCGGAAGTGGAAAGAGCACGAAAATCAAGGTTAACCAATTGCAACCTGATTGGTAATAATAACCTCCCTCCGAGTTGTCTTGCCCCTTGGCAGTGAGACAACAGGTACTCCGCACTTCCCACTTCACCCGGCAGCATGTGGAAGTCATCCGCACTCAGTCTGTCTCTCTATTGATATCATTTATGCAACTGCTTGGTACAATTGGATTGACGGTTACATAATCTTGGAAGGCTGTACAGTTGCGGTCTCCAGAGTTGCAATCTAGAGCCGCCCCGATCCGGAAACAACCACGAGGCATTCAGATTGAGGAAGGAGCTCTTCCAATCCCCCTTCGCAGCTTCCTCAACTGCACTCATATCTCCCACCAAAACTTTATATACCACCCCAAGCTCAAATTTGCCAACCGAGCAGCACTGCAGGGTGCACTCGGGGATGGCGTCCCCAAACTGCTCAATGGTTGTCAGCAAAAACTGCGGTTTTTCGTAGCCTCGGAATCGTCGACTTCGACGCCCGGGGTGAGCTTTTTGCTTTTTTTTTCTTCTTTTCTTTTTGCCTTCTTCACCTTTACAATTTCCACGACATTGACCGCCGAAAGAAACATATCGGGAACTAATATCCAAACAATCTCACCTTGACGAACAGAGACGTGTTCATTGGAGAGCTGGATAACCTCGAGGTATAATGTTGGATTCTATTCTTGGTTGCATCGTCTAGTTGATCCTTTACTCGAAACGTGCTCGGCGATACATCCTCAACGAGTCTAGCGGAGCAAGATGCTATACCTGAACCGACAGAGAGACATAAGAAGATGAGAATAACGCAAGGGGAAAAGCAGTAGTATAGAAAAAGAGAGAGAAAATGAAGAAGACCTCCAAATAGAAACGTATACAAAAACACATCTGCATCAGCCATCCTCTAGCTGTCTCCCTCACTCACCCCCAAAAGTACCAATAAAAACTATAGGCAACAACAAAGAATCCGCACCACCCCAAAAACCCAGCAAGCAACAGCTGGTTATACGTCTGCCTCGCGTCATTCCTCGAGTTATTATGCGGGAACGGCACATCCGGCACCGGCAAGTTCAGGATCTTGCACAGCGGCTCCCACCCGTCCTTGACCTGATACCAATGTAGCCTATCCTTGGGCACGACATCCCTCAGATGGTCCTCGTGGAGCTCGAGCGAGCCCTCCTCGAACATGTCGAGCCCGTAGCGGAAGATGGCGAGCTTCTTGAACTTCTCGCGCCAGATGCCGTACTGGTTGACCTTGGGCACCCACATGAGCACGAAGGGCAGGTGGTAGTTGCTCGTCATGGTCATCATGTCCTGCATCGAGCGCCACCAGGATTCGGGGGAGCGCGTCGTGGCGATTACGACGGCGTCCGGGAAGGTTTCCATGAGTTCGGGGGTGAGGGCGGCGGCGGGGCAGTCCATGGTCGCTACGTAGCCTTCGAGGAGGTCGGCGAGGAGGTATTGGATGTGCTTTTTGTCGGCGTAGGTTTTGTCCTTTTTCGCGACCAGTTCCATTACTTGGCCCCACTGCCGGATTTGCTTGAAGGTTCCGCCGGTGGAGTGGACGCCGGAGTCGTGTACGGGACCGCCTAGGAGGATGGTGAGGGCCTCGTTAAGGGTCTTGGTACCAGTTCGAGACCTGGTGCCACAGAACGGTTAGTAGAAGGAGCTGTAAATGGGAGACTGGCTGCGAGAACCAAATCCGGCCCTAGCATGGTAGGCAGAGTGGTAGCCGGGCCCGATATCCAACACGTCTTGAGAAAGTCCAGTGGCCTGGAGCAACGTACATTCCAGCACCAATGACCTGGAACTTGGCCCCAGGCATCGGCTTCGTTGGCATTTGGCCCATGATTGCGATTTCTTTCCAGCCGTCCTTAGACTAGAGAATTAGGAGAATGGCGATCAATTCAAGGTGTAGTGTTCCCGGCGTCGTCCAGCTGGGGGAGTTCGGCAAGCTCTCCCTGGAGACTCTGTGCGTTCCAAGCTCTTTTCCAAATAGCTGCGAGGATATCCAAGGTCAGTTCTACTTAAGCAGTAGAGTAAACTGAAAAAGCCAGAGCTAGCGAGAAGCTCGACTTACCTCGAAGATCGACGAGAGCTATTCCCAAGGAGCTTCCAGTTCAATAAACGTGGCAAGACAAAAGCTCTTATACCTGTCAAGCTTTCCCTCAAACTCCTCGGTAGCACATCCCACACCCCTCCCCTTCTCCCAATCGATTAATAAACGGCTTCCTTGGTATATCATTACGTCTAGTGTCGCAAAATGATAAAGGCGTCCTACCCGGACGGGAGCGCAGGGTGATGTGCCGGTTAAAGTGCCTAGGGTTTCTGCAAACCGGCCAAGGGTCCTCTCCTCTTCATTTTTCACTCTTCTCTCGATAATTCCCTCTCAAAAGCCCTCGCCGATTTCACGCCACAATTGGGCGATGACGTGGAGGGTCCATGGTAGGTCCTTTAAGGCTAATGAGGTTGAAATTTATCGTTGATAGCACACCCGAACTCAATATCGACGACTTGAGGACTACCTTGCAAATCCTGGGCCCTGGGACGTCTTGGCGTCGGAAACCCGATGCCAGAAAGGCTACAGATATATTGATCGACCCAATCATTGATGAGTCGTGAGACTCACTCGATGTCCCAGGTAGTGTGTGGTGTTCCAGGCCTTGCTCCTCGCCGATGATTCTTCCTCCGCTGCTCGGCGTCTTAACACGGGTGTCTTCCTCAAACTCGTTGTGCCACCGTTCGAGATAACACCTTAATATATCTACCTAAAGATATAAATCCAAGCCCAATACATCTATTCTCGATGATCTACCTATGAACTAGTTAGCGAGGAGACAACTGAGAGGTTCAAGTTGCTGGGTCCCTTTCACCTGTAGTCCCCAACCCTCAACTCCATCATTTCGTCGTCGTGCCGTATCACTAATCTTCATTCTCAATTGATCCCCTATCACTAATCCCTAATTCCCCAGACTCCCCGTCCCGCCGTGGAGAAAAGTAAAAGAACCGCGTGGCCCCGAAGAAGTTCATCGGAACAACAGCCCGCTGTCGGAACTATGCTCCGGCTCGAGACGAGACGGGAAATTCAAACTGACACATTATCCTTTTCCAGTTTACTCATCATTTGGCTTATTAATCCTACGAAGAAAATGAAAAAATGGTTCACAAATCCCTTTTCGGAGGAAGGTTCTGCAGCCGTTTCCGGCTATGAGGTTCGGCGACTTTTTCGGCCGCGTCATCTGGTGAGTCGAGACGGGATTGATGTTGCTTAATGGGGTAATCCAGAATTTGCTTTTAGACGGAATTACAGGAGATTTTTTTTTATCCCCAGGAGAGCGAACGGATAAAAAAATGGCGTCATTTTCTGGGGATCTTGCGATATGGACTTGAATCAAGGAAGTCGGTGTTCTAAGTTGATCTTATATATCATCCTCTGATCCTGCGTGTTCGAAAGAGTCTCGGCTGTGAGACTCGCGAGCTTGCTGGGTTTCAAAGGAGGCAACTGTAAGCGGCGGCTGGTGCAGGCGGATACAGGACGAATGAGGTGTTTATTTTGGGGTATTATTCGTATCCAATATGCTAACATTGAAGATCAGTGGTTACATCAGAATAGAAAACGGGCGGACACTTTATGCGCATGCAGCACGATATCATCAGTAGATCTCGAAGAAGCCAAGTCGTCCGGACCCAGGCGGGCCACTCTTGGCGTCGTCCGACAAGGCAATTGATCGGTGATCAAAAAGAATATAGTAAAAAAACACTCCGCCAAAGTCTGGCCGCCCTACGCAAACCTATACGTAAGCTGCGAAGTCGACGCTTCCCTTAACTGGGCGGCAATGCTCCCCTTTTCCGGCGCAACCACCGCCGGAGGCATCTGCGGGACAAGCCCCACACTCTGACCGAATGCATCGCCCGGCGCAGGAGGTTGTCCGTGTCGGGCGTCGCCGCGTGGACCGGGTGCCATGCCCGGGATGAAGACGGGCTCCGCGTCGTCGTCGAAGTCGTCTGCGCGGACGGCGTCGAATTCTCGGGGGAGACTGACTGTTAAGCCGTTGTCGATACCAACTAGATGGTAGATTAGCATCGAATTGAAGAGGGGGGGATGCATTGGAGAAGGGAGACTGATGAGGGGAGAGTGAGGTAAAAAAGAGAGCGTACCACTCATGAGATGGACCAATTCATACAGCAAAGGAACCCACAAGGCCAGAGCCAACCCCTGGCCCATATCCCATTTGCTGTCGCCGATCCACGTCGTCTTCCCGATGAAAGCGTAAAGGAGAATAAGATACGCCCAGGTGCCAATGAATCCCAACACCGCATAAATCACAATCAACGTCCTCATCGCCCGCCTAATCACCCGATTCGCCCACATCTTCCGCCCACCACACCTAAAGAAGGGCAAAACGCAACCGATGCACAGGGCGAACAGCACGGGACACCAAGCACCGACGCCATGAGCGGCCGGGAGTGTTCCAGAGAGGGGGAAGAAATCGTCGGGGCAGACACGATCGAAGGAGTCGTTATAGCTGCGGGGCCCGACTGCGCTGAACGCGATCGCTACGACGGAGAGGATCCAGGTCACGACGAGGAGGGGTGCGTCGACCCATTGGCGGCGGGAGCCCCAGAGGTAGGCGGGGATGGTGGCGGCGAGGGAGAAGAAGGCGATGCAGGCGACGAGAAACTGGTGTCCGTATGGTCGAAAAAAGTCATCGTCTCTCTGCTTCATCGTGTATGCCCCGTCAGTGATGAGGCCGATGGATGTTCCGAGACACAGAATGATGGCGCAGATGAAAAAGTGCCGACTCGTTCCGTAGAAGGCGTAGATGATCCTGTCGAGGGCGGTGAAGTGCGACGCGGGTGGAATCTTGGACTCCCCCGGAACGGTGCGCGTGTAGAGCGCAATGACCATCACGCAATAGCCCAAGACCAGCAGCGCCTCGAGCCCGACCGAGACGATGGTGCCGATGCCCATGCCCGTGTTGTCGACCTTTAAGTTTATCGCCTTGCATACTTGCGAACGGCAGGGCTCGAGCGCGTCTCCGTAATCGTAGCGGTCAACACGCGAATCCCAGACATAGTCATGGTACTCGAGGATGGTGTCGTTGCTTAAGTTCCGGGTAGGAAACATGGCAGTGAAGAATGCGGCGACATCTCGGAAGGAGGGTTCTGAAGTTTTGCCAAGGAGGAGCCCGGAGACGTAGGAGGCCGTCGCGCTGCAATTGTTGGCGAAGGGGAGGTTAATGGGACGCCGTGGCGAGTCTCCCCATGGCGCAACCATCGTCAATGTTGGGAGTCCCAAAAGACGGCGAAAAGAAGAAAAATATTCAGAGTAGAAAGTGGTATAACCTTGCGCAGTTGTTTTAGTATCCTAGGAATGAAGGGACCTCCTCTGTGTAGTACGGCTCTTTAGGCACCACTCCAGGCTTCCACGATCATGGTTCTTTTCTCCGCGGGATCACGATGAGGCCGACGCAATGATTGTTACCGCTGAGAGTCGCAAATTGCGCTGGGGAATAAATTCGGAACGAGAAATTGAGAGAGGCAAAAAATATCAACAGCACTACAGTCTTAAGCGAATGACTAGAGGTGAGTAGAAAAGCACGCTGGACCGAGATCTCTTCGCAAAGAAACGATGTTTTGGTTGAATCCTCCAGAAAACATCGCCAAAACCGAACTCAACTATTATTTCGTATCTTAAGAACGGGGACAGAAAATTCCCCCTTCCCCAGTGCATGCTGGGGGCGTATTTGGTGTAACCTTGGGCCAGCCAAAAGCGGTCAAGTCCCAGGCACCATCAGACGACTCTTCGGGCTTAACCCAACAGTGAGGGAATGTGAGATAAAGGCCTGGCAAAGTCGAGGCCGAGTCTACTTTGTAGCCTTCGAATGAAGAGTCTGTTAAAAAAATGAAATCCCTATGGCGCGAACACGAACCTTCATAGCGACCGCGGGCTATCGTGAGCAATCGGGGGTTAAGCCCGCCTTCTTAAATCTGGCGAGGCGCCATGCCATTGATGTGTCCCAAATTGGGTCCGCATCTCCGTTCCTCCCAAAGGATGCGATCCCTGCAGCAGGATATTAACCCAAAATCCGGCATTTTGGCCGAGATTCGGGAACTGACCAATCACCAGGGTCTCCTCCGAGTGTTCGTAAATCCACCAACTCTGGTGCAACTCTGGTGTAGTTAATGGGTTCATGAGCCTCTCCTCATTCTTCCAAGCCTCTGTGGCTGGACCATCTCGTGGCTCACTGAGGGGGACGGATAAGTCCAAAGATCTGCAGTGCAAAGACCAGAGACGGTAAGCACCCACTCCAAGGCTAGCGTAGATCTCCAGTCTGGGGAAACGCTGGTATAAATGTGAAGATGCAACCTCGAAGGGTTTCGAGACATCGTAGTATTCGGAGAGAAACCATTGCTTCTAACCTCGAGCAGGAAGGTGGATAAAGCCTTTGCAGCGGACATTTCTCTATTCGGAGGGACGACGAAATCTCGGCAGCCATCATGGCTTAGCCAGTGCTTGCAATCGTGATGAAAATACTACATCCCTCCTGTCAAGAGTTCCTCTTCCCTCGCAACCCGAGCGATGGCTCCCTGCTTTTTCATCATCCACAGTTACCATTAGGACCTCCGAACCCCACCAGCTGTCTGCTTTGAGAAGTAGTATTAGCGCCATCGTGAAGCGGCTACACCCATCTATCCGCTCCGGCAGAGACGGAAGAAGCACGATTTCTTCTCTAGTCTTGCTTTGCAGTCCCGGTGGAAGCAGAGAAATTGATGTCTTGTGTGTCAGAATGCGACCTTCAGCGTCGTGAGGTGCAGACCGGGCCGAATGCCTTGGTCATTCGATTGCCTTGAAGAAAAGCAGAGTTGGAGATGTAACAACAAATGTCTTGGGCGTGACGTTGCTGATGGATGCGAGGAGAAACATTTCGACCCGTGATGGTTGATCTGGAGGTATGTTTCATGGCATATACCGGAGGGGAAGCGCCTCTTTTTCGACAAAGAGGAGATCGTGAGTAGGATAATGTCGATTGCTCGTTGAATCAAGACCAGGCGGGGCATTTGTGGCCAGATGTCAGACACTCTCCAGGTACGGAGTACGTGACCATGACAGATCCATCGATTGAGTTCCAGTTACGTACAAGATCACGGCAAGAGTACCGAACCCGGTACTTTTGTCCTTCGTACACCCCGTCGGAAATGCTCCGTTGATGCATGAAGATCCAATACGTTTAATGGCAATGATTCTAGTAATCAGATCTTGATGCTTTAATCGACACTTCATCCATCGAACAATGGCCCAGTGTCGTTGATGGAAGGCAAGGTAGGCGGCGCTACAACCTGGCTGGGCCGTTCCCGAGCTCAGATGGGAACATAGCGAAATTGAATCAATTTAAACTCCTCACGCTGCCTACTTCGCAACACTTAACACTTGCAACATCGATCGAGGATGGATTGATTGATGCTAATAACCAGTGTAAGCGCCCCTAAACTGCCTCATAATTGGCTCTATGGCCACCCTTGGCTCTGTAAAATCCTTAATCCGGAATACAATGATTTCTCTCCTTGAGCCTCAACCTCGACATAATCTAGACTCTGGACTTTAGTCTAGCTCAGTTCGACTCGTGCTTTGCAGGCGCGTAGGCATTCAAATTGATTCCTTCGCATCAACTGCAGCGCCCCTAGTCATTTCCATTGGCCATGGCTCGCATAAAGTCAATCATCAAGTCCCACCATGATAGGTCCGTCCGCTGTCCCTGACACCCTCCACTTTGCCAATTCCCCCACTCCATTGTCCCACTCTATCCATCCCATACCAGTTCGCTACATCCTCCACCCCAGTTCATCCATTCATCCCAGTTGATGCCATCCCATCTTTCTCCCATTCCGGTTACATTGGGCTTCCTTCCGAAAGCATATCCCCCCTTTACCTACATCCTGTTCGTGATTATTCGACAAACCCTCTCTCTCGTCTCGCTTAAACAGGCGATCCCCTCCGTTGGGTGGGCACGTTTAATACTGCATGGCAGATTCCGGCATCAATCTATATTATCGGTGATCCGCTTCTGCCGCATGACATCCGCCGCCGATCTGCCTTCACATGTAAGCCACCATGTTTGTTTCCTTGTTCTGATAAATATATTAAATATATGTCTATACTCTGTTGGTCCTGGAAAACAAGATGCTACGCCTTGAAAACTTGGCTTGAAGCATAGAGGCATGATGATTGGAATCAACTACATCGTTGATGGCGTGGCTCATAGTATAAATGCTCTCATAATAATAGCTCAGGAGCTTGAGTGGAGCACACGCACGCCCAGTCAACGTGGCCCGGTGTAAGTGGGGAGGGAATTGCCCCCGTCTTGGTTTCGGTGTTTGGACGGTAGTCGTGTTGGGTCATTGATGTTGTGCCATCCGGCATTACAGGCAGACCCCTGACAATATCTTCGCTTGGTCGCACACACAATCCTGCGAGTCTTGTGTGCCAGCTTCTTCCTAACTGGCCCAAATGTAAAACGCCTTGTAGGAACAACCCCAGGCACGTCTTCCCCTTAACTTAGTTTCCAGCCCAATTAACAGATTCTTGCCTCCTCATTTGACAGAAACATTTTGTAGAAGATGCGAGGAAGGAGAAGACACGACAACTAGGAGATTGTAATGGCAGCGAAGAGATGTGGTGACCAGGGCTAGGTCGCATCGAGTTGGCCAACTGATGAAGGGGAAAGAGAAAATGAAAAGAAAGTTACCCTTTTGATGGAACATGCCAGCGAGCATGGTAGGTCGTTGTTGGGCATGCCATCTTCAATCCTACCTTGACTTCCTTTTTATTCTGCACACCCACTCCTCCTTCTAAGGTTTTGGGCTGTCGTCTCCTCTTTCCTCTCTTTTTCCAAGGTTGCGCTTGCCTTGACAGTCATTCCCTTCGATACCCTCTCTCAACTGGCATTGAGCCTCGCAGACACTCGTTTCTCTTCACAATACCACTTTCTCCTTTCGTTCTTTTATCGCCGAACAACATCTTGTTCGCATTGTTACGCTTCATAGAGTGAAACGTTTCTTTCACCTCGGGGTTGGAGACAGCACCATTCATACATTCCTTCTCTTCTCGCATCTATATATCCATATCTTCACTCCTTGGAAGCAAGTCCTTCCACCTTAGACATCTCCACCGCAACGAGCTTTCTTTCAAGCTATCCAACAGCGCAAACGTCCCATTCTCTGCACGGATATCTTCTTCTAAACGCATATATAAGTCATCATGTACTCCTGGGGTCTGCTCCTCTTGGCCTTTAGCCAGGCAGTCGCTGCCTGGGGTGCGCCAGGCTACGGAGGCTATAGACTCGTCTGGCAAGATGACTTCGCAGGCGGCGCAGGCGAACTCCCCAACGGTAACAACTGGAATATGATCACCAACCTGAGGGTCAACAACGAGCTTCAAGATTACACCACATCCAACAGGAACCTCCAGAGGAGCGGCGGCAGCACTCTGCAGATCGTCCCGTGGTACGAGAACGGCAAGTGGACGTCGGGCCGCGTCGAATCTAAGTACGAGTTCACCCCGGAAGCCGGCCGTCTCACCATGGCCGAGGCGCGGATCCGATTCGGTGATAACCCCATCGCGAACAAGAAGGGCTATTGGCCCGCCTTTTGGCTCCTAGGTGCTTCCATCCGACGGGGCACCGACTGGCCCCGCTGCGGCGAAATCGACATCCTCGAAACGGTTAATGGCCAACTCCGCGGTCTCGCTACTGTGCATTGCGACGTCTATCCCGGTGGGATTTGCAACGAGCCTATCGGTAGGGGCGCGTCAACGGGGTTCCCAGATCAGGGTTGGCACAACTGGAGAGTGGTTTGGGACCGCCGAAACGGTGACTGGACTCAGCAGACTATCACCTGGTACCTTAATGAGCAGCAGTTCCATCAAGTTGCTGGATGGTCTATTGGAAGTGAGGGCATCTGGCAGACCTTGGCCCACTCGCCCATGTATTTCATCCTTAACATGGCGGTTGGCGGTGATCTGGTAAGTGCTCGACGAGGCTCTTTTCTTGATCAAGTGGACACCTTGATACATTTTCCTTCTTTCTTTCTTTTTTTTTTTCCTGGTCGGGCTAGTTTGGCTAACACTTTCTTTTCCTCCACAGCCCGGAGCCCCCGACGGCAACACCTGGGACGGCTATGGTAGCATGATGGAAGTCGCATACGTTGCCCACTACGTCCAGTCGTGAGGACAAGACTCGGATCAATGAGCCAGGATCATGGATTCTCTTGGACCTTGCGTTCTCTTCGAAATGTATATATTGCCTTTGTTGTATTTAAAAATGAAACACACGCCCTCTACAGCGCTAATAAAGAGGGGCGTCTGTCAATATACTGAGACTTGACAATGAATGGAAGTAGGAATGAGATGTGCTGTCTTGCGGAATCGGATCTTTTGTATGTCCGTTCTTCAAGGACAATGGGATGGACACGACAGCTCGTGCAAGCCTGTCGCCACACATTTATCGTCACGTGATCCAATAAATCGCCAGCGCCAGAACAAAAGCACAACTGTCTCCTGCCTAATCTGTGATGAATAACTTGGAACTGTAAGTTGTCGTGTCCAGAAACAATGAACCCCCGGCGATGTCGGTGGGTCGCCGAGTCATCAGGAGCACAGGCGACATGTCGAATCACCCGACTGATGTCCGATCCCGGAAGCCACCGGAATATGGGACCAAGCTGTATCAGCGCAGGCCAAGCTTGGCCCTAATTGGGCGCTAGCGCTCGAACTGAGGTCATTTCCCCAGATTTCCATCTCGGTCGGGGCGGAAGTGTAAGCAGAACAGTGGAGAACAGAGGGAATTTGACCAGGGCCAGCAGTGGTAGTGTACAAGTTACAACGTACCCAATAATCAGCTCATCAACTCATCAATGGCCTAATCGAAGCTAATTACTGATGAGCAACTGACAAGGAAGCTCCGCTACAGTGTCCGCGTGCTCATTCCTCGAGTAACGTACGAGGAACGTACATCATTGTAGTTACGTAGTTCACGGTGAAGTGTTTCGTATCTGCTGGGCAGACCACTTTTTGCTGTACTAATCAAGTATCAATTGATCAATCGATCTGTTTGTTCCCTGCACCAATCCGATGCCCCCCCTGAGCAGCTCCACGGCAAGCTCAAGTCACGCGATTCCCTTCGGCATGTTGTACACATACCCGGTCGACCACAGTTGACCGTCTATTGTCTTGGTATCAGTACTGGATCCCATGACAGCTTCCCTTGCCGGAACGTAAGGGGTCTCATAACCCTCACAAGCTGGTACCCCCGCCGGGTACAATCAATAGCCAGCAGAGGCAAGACCAGCCCAGCCCAGCCCAGCCCTTTTGTTCCCACAAATGAACGAGTAAGCTGGCCTCACGGGCTGACCTGGCCAAGGAACATGGTTGCCCCTCCCTCTTTCTGTCCTCTTAGTCCGCAGGTCCCCCTTTCCCCTCATCGACGTAGTTAAACTTCCCCCCTCCTTCAAGCTTCGGAACCTTCCATCTTCCCCCTTTCAACTCTCACACAAACACACACAAACACTCAGAACTCACCATCATCGCTGTACGTCATCCCCGGACAGGTATTCATCTCTTCTCTTGAGATTCATTCTACGCTGAAGCTTGCTTCCACCTCATTCGAACTTGCCGGATTTGTAGTACTGTCTGCTAACATCGCCGGTTGGACAAGTTCGCTCTTCTTGAAACCCCCGCATCAACCCCGCCTCACCAGAGCTCCCCAACAACAAACAACCGCAAACATGGCGGCGACAGCGAAGAAGACTGACGTTAGGAACATCAACGATCTTGGTATGTTGTCTTACTCATCGAGAGCCAGTTGGCCCCTACCGTCTGGTATCCCTAGCCTTACCTTCACGTGCTAATTGGGCATCCGACACGTCATAGAGAAGGAAGGAATCGAGTTGAAGATCAGCCCTGAGACTCAAAAGACGGGATGGTAAGTTTTGATTAGCGAGGCATACCATGCCGTGTCTTCTTCTCTCTATTTTCCAGTGTCCGGGAAACTGAGTGTGGATGGTGGTCTAGGAAAATAAACACTTCCCCCTCGACGGTAGACGACCCGGCCGTCCTCAAGGAGCTCCTCACCACTCCTGCGGTCAAGAGGATTGACCTTCAGTTCCCCCTCGGAATCGAGGTGACTGCCCGTAACCTCAAGGGCGTCACGATCAAGGATGCGTTAGACGCAATTCACAAGGCCTATAAGAAGAGGGTAAGATGACACCGCACCGACTCCGGCGAGCCGTGTCCTCGGGGCTTCGACACCTATCATTGTAATTATTCAATGACGCTAATCTTCTTTCACTGCTACAGGCTGATGACGAGTTGGACAATCCCTACCTCGCTGGTTTCGAGTGGGACAAGGAGGAGTCGTGGACGAAACTCATTGTGCATCTCTCCAAGACTTCCAGTGCCCCCATAGAAAAGAAGAAGAAGAAATAAGCTGCACGCTAAACTGATCGATGCCGGCTACTCACTATAGTCGACGCTTCTCAACCTCATCGGTCTTCAGTTCGGGTAGCTGCTGCTGCCGTTTGGTCATGCCTTATGGGAAATATGTCGGGGGAGGTTACGGGAGTGGCATATTTTGCAACGGACTGGCTGCACCATATTATATTATACATACATATTGTAAAACAGCTGACGATGGACTTTGTGATATTGGGACGAGAGCTGGCTTGCCCTGACGCTATTGCTTAATATACATTGTTCTGCTGTCAATTCGAGCTGGTGGCTAGACCGTGATGGCCTCTACCGTGATCTTGCGAAAACCAGAAGTGATATGCGAGTGCGACGTGCGCTGCGTCGATGTGCCATAGCCCTCCACACAATCGATGTAGTTCTTAGGTTGCTCACGTTCTCCCATTTACCCCAGATCACGAAAGTGGGGGGCTTCTCAACGCCTTGAACTAACACCAAGATAATGCATGATCCAAGGCGGGGTGCGAGTTCAGCTTAAGGTGGGGCAGCGTCGGAGAAGGAACTGGTTGGTTCGGTCTTAGTGGGTTAACATCATTATGTGTGAATTGGTAGTAATATTGTTAATTTACAAACATGGCCGATATCCACCACTCTGCGGGTGCCAGAACTTTCCTGAGGACATTTCCGCACAGAGAGATGTAATTTCACTTTCTCTTAAGACCTTTAAAGGGCTCGCTCCTAAGAGAAATAAAATAGAATCCTCAGGATTTATGCCGACCTCCAACATTGAATCTGAGGCCTGCACAAATCCCAGTGTTTGCTGCATCATTGCAGACATCTGACGTAAGGTCCGTCGCTTTCGGCTCACAGACGCGGATTCTCTCTGGCTTCACTCGGTTATCGACGGGCCACTCCGCGTTCCACGACATGCATGTGTAGAGTGCGGAAAGCTCCCATCTTAAACTCCCGGGAACAGCCATCAGCGGCATCCAACAAGTTCGGGGAAAGGACACCGAGTAAGTTGTTCCCGGTTCTAAGCTGGGACGTCGGGATTGTTAAAATGGAGGTCGGCTGCCCCTCTCTCCTTCCCGGACTCCTCGATTGGTGAAACTAACCTCATCTGTAGAACTTGGGAATCTGGTTATATCAAACCAATTCGAGTGTTCCTACCTTTGAGACAGGATAATCCTTGTTCTTTGTCTTTTTTATACCTTCTTCCTCCTCTGTATTTTAGTTGTTCACGATGCCTACGACGGAGTTCAGTTTCGCCGAAAAGTACCGGTACCAGACCGGCTTCGACTCTTATCTCGAGTTTGTCATCACTCATTCCCCAAGGCTGGGCAACGTGCCTAATTTGGTCTTAATATGAATGTTGCTAACACGGAACTTTTCCCTCATGAAGGAGTGAAGCTGTGAAAGGCTCCCTTCCCATTGGCGCCAACTCGCCCCAGAAGCCGGCGCACGGCTTATACGCCGAGAAGCTATCCGGTACGGCCTTCACGGCCCCGCGGCACGAGAACAAGCAGACATGGCTCTACAGGATACTCCCGTCCTGCTCCCACCCGCCCTTCGAGAGCTCAGAGACCAAAGCCGAAGCCGTCGTTGACTTCTCGAAGCTGGAATACATCCCCGACCAACTCCGGTGGGATCCCTTCGACCATAACGAGTCCAAAGACCTGGACTTCGTGACGGGCTTGCGCCTCGTGGCCGGCGCGGGCGACCCTACCCTCAAGCAGGGAATCGGGATCTACATCTACGCGGCGGGGAAGAGCATGGCCGAAAACGCCGCCTTCTACTCTGCCGACGGTGATCTCTTGATCGTGGCGCAGGAGGGCGTTTTGGATATCCGGACGGAGCAGGGATGGCTGCTCGTGCGCCCGATGGAGATTTGCGTCATCCCCCGGGGCGTCAAGTATCAAGTCCACCTGCCTTCGGGACCCGCTCGGGGTTACGCCCTCGAGCTGTACCAGAACCACTTCATCCTTCCTGAGCTGGGCCCCATCGGCTCCAACGGGCTAGCCAACGCGCGAGACTTCCAAGCCCCCGTGGCGTGCTTCAGCGAAGACCACGGCACGACAGCCTCGGATGGACCGAACGCGTACACCGTGACCGTCAAGTTCAACAACGCGCTCTTCGAGACGAAGCAAGCACACACGCCTTTCGACGTCGTAGCCTGGCACGGAAACTACTACCCCTTCAAATACGACCTAGGCCGCTTCAACACCATCGGGTCCATTTCCTATGACCACCCAGACCCCAGCATCTTCACTGTGCTCTCGGCCCCGTCTGGCCTCCCGGGAACCGCCGTCGCCGACTTCGTCATCTTCCCGCCCCGCTGGCTCGTGGCGGAGGATACCTTCCGCCCTCCCTGGTATCACAGGAACACGATGAGCGAGTTCATGGGCCTTATTCTCGGCGCGTACGATGCTAAGCGTGGAGGGAGTGGCGGGTTCGTTCCGGGAGGTGCGAGCTTGCATAATGTTATGAGTGGACATGGGCCGGATGAGGCGAGTTACGAGGGGGCGAGGAATGCGGAGTTGAAGCCGGCCAAGGTTGGGGAGGGGAGCTGCGCTTTCATGTTTGAGAGTTGTTTGATGGTGGGTGTGACGGAGTGGGGGTTGAAGACGTGTAAGAAGGTTCAGGAGGGGTATAATGCGGAGAGTTGGGGTGGTGTTAAGGTGCACTGGAAGAAGCCCGAAGGAGAGCCTGGTAACGCGCACCTTCTGTAAGTGACTTGGAAGGCATGGCTACGGTATTACGATGGGTCAAGGAGGGTTTAGGATGCCCATTGGAGGCTTCTCAGTCTGATGGTGAGATTGCGATTTGAGTCGAGGTCTCTTACTGTTAGCCTAGGCTTGTAGTTCACATTGATGCCAATCTTAAAAATGCTATGTAAGTTACCGCCACAATGCAGATGCTATTGGCAACTTCCCGACTCGTACTTGGTGCCCGAGACTTTTTGTCAACGTCTTGACCATGTCCGCGGCCCATCCTCATTTTCAGCACGGCTCGCCTTGTCTCTCCCTCTAAACTCCTAATTAGAAGGTCGTATTGGGTGGCTAGCGGACTTTTTTTCTTCTTGTCTTTCCCCACGCTGCTCAATCTCGACCTTCTCTCAGGCGACTCGTCTCCCCCATAGATGATTCGTTAGCGGCCAGGTGATCAATGAATGCAAGTCCCAGCCCAGATGTCTGTCCGTACACCGCCGGATGAGAACCTTCCGGTTCGCCTCACCGATGTAGGGCCGAGCCTCATCCGCATTTTAAGATTTAAAGGGTTTTCGTGAGGCTGAAAAGCCTTCTCAAGACGGAAACCATATCCGGCGCTATTTTGCTTAGGGGGTTGGAGGTGTTGGAGGCGTATTTTCTACCCTTCACCGGTCTTCATCTTTTATTATTTTTTCTATGCCTTCTCTCTTATCTTCTTTCCTTTTTCGGCCGATTGTGGTTAGATGGTGTGGTTTTATATCTTCGGGGTTTGTTTCGTAACAAAAGGACGAATGTGTTTCTCCTTGAGAAACACGGATAATTTTTTTCTTATTCTATTTATGGAAGAGGATGAAGAAAGTTTTTGGGAAAAGCTGGGGGCATGTAACCCGGTTCCTGGATACGACATAATATTGCTTTTTCTTCTCAGGGACT
>NJFT01000293.1:0-41721 GCA_002221725.1 Scedosporium boydii
CCCCCCCCCCCCCCCCTACTGTGTTCTTTGCGGTGCAGTGCTGTGCTACCGTGGGTGCCGTCTTGTCCTTGTTCCCTGTGTTGCTGCAGTTGTCGACAGGAGCTCCCAACTTAAAAGACTAGCCAAACTGCCTATCGAGGTGAGGTACCTACCCAATCCTCAACCACCTTCGGCTCCCTCTCGCTCGCCCTCTCCCTTTCGTCATTGCCCTATTTCCGAAAGTCGACTGTGATTGATTTTAACCACTGGCGATTCATCGAGTGCCACCCGTCACTGTTTTCCATTTATTATTTTTCTTATTCTTCTCGTTTCTTTCTTTTTCTTCTTTCCCCCTCAAAACTGACCATCGCTCCTTCCCACAGTCGTTCCGCAGAAATCCAACACTTTTTAGTGTGACGGTCTTAGTCACATTCTTCAAAACGGCGACAACGACCGGCTTATCTTCCTCTTGTTCCTCCCTTTGTATCCTCACCTACCGTCTTCGACCCCCTTGACGAGGCTTTCGATCAATAGCAATTTTACGGATTTAGGAAGACTCGCGCGAAACTGCCCGAATACCAATACCTCACTTCTTTCCGCTCGATACCCTTCCTTCTTTTATATAACCTGGAGCCTCTCAGCTGTCTGCCAACCGACCGGTGGCAAAACACGAGACGGCGAAACTGAATAGAAAAGCTCCCCAGAATTGGGACCAATTCTCACACGAACTCGTCGGCGAATGCCCGCACGATAAAATCTAGCACTGGCAAGAAGAAACTAACGCCACGCGATGGGAAACGCCAGCTCCAAAGATGGTGGATCCGGTTCCAAGGGTTACGCCTCTGCTAATGGCTCGGCTGGCCCCCCGATGAGCAGGTCGGAGACGAAGGAATCTACCCGATCGCTCAAAAGTTCTCTACGTTCTAGGATCCCCGGATCCTCCAAGACCGATAGCCCTAGGTCTTCTACGCTACTCTCTAATGGGGACGCCGTGAACGACAAGGGCGATGCGGCATCGGTTAAGTCCGGCAAGAGTGGCCGGTCAGCAACCTCCCGACATAGCCGGTACGAGGCTACGACCTCTGCAGCATCGCCAACAGACGCCGATCTCGTCTCTCCAGATGCGCCAGCTCACGAGGACGAGGACGAGGAAGAGCATGTCCCACCGTCTCCCGTGGTGGGCAGCTCCATTAGCGCTGGACACAAGGATGTCGATAGCGCCAGGGCATCAGGCGAAGTCGGTAATGTGTCCGACCAGCCGTTGGCCGAGGCCAAATCTGGTCTCCATAGCTCCCTCCACCAACCTGGTAAGCCGATCCTCGTCAAGCGCGAGGCTCAGGTGAATGTGGTGAAGGAAGGCGCTTCGAAGCCGGATGAGAACAACACCAACGTGTCCATGAGTGAAATCAAGGACATTGATTTGGACGATTTTATCAAGCGTCTTTTGGATGCTGGGTATACTGGAAAGGTTACCAAGAGCGTCTGTCTAAAGAATGCTGAGATAATCGCCATCTGCCAAAGGGCTCGCGAGGTTTTCTTGTCCCAGCCTGCGCTGCTTGAGCTAGACGCCCCCGTGAAAATCGTTGGCGACGTCCATGGCCAGTACACCGACCTCATTCGCCTCTTCGAAATGTGCGGCTTCCCCCCCTCCTCCAACTACCTCTTCCTCGGCGACTACGTCGACCGCGGCAAGCAGTCCCTGGAGACCATTCTCCTCCTGCTCTGCTACAAGCTCAAGTACCCCGAGAACTTTTTTCTCCTGCGAGGTAACCACGAATGCGCCAACGTTACTCGAGTCTACGGCTTCTATGACGAATGCAAGCGCCGATGCAATGTCAAGATCTGGAAGACCTTCGTCGATTGCTTCAATACCCTACCCATCGCCGCCATCGTCGCAAGCAAGATCTTTTGCGTGCATGGTGGTCTGTCGCCTGCGCTGTCCCACATGGATGACATCCGCAACATTGCCCGCCCTACCGACGTTCCCGAATATGGACTGTTGAATGATCTGCTATGGTCTGATCCTGCTGAAATGGAGCAAGACTGGGAAGCCAATGAAAGAGGCGTCAGTTACTGTTTCGGAAAGAGAGTCATTATGCAGTTCCTTGCCGATCACGACTTTGATTTGATCTGCCGCGCGCACATGGTGGTGGAGGATGGATATGAATTTTTCAATGACCGGGTACTTGTTACCGTCTTCAGTGCCCCCAACGTAAGTGTTCCTACTGAACCCCCTCGCTACTGGTTGCTATGCGCCTGTCTCCTTGGTGAAGAATTGCTACTAACGTACCTACCCTCTCACTTAGTACTGTGGCGAATTTGATAATTGGGGAGCTGTGATGTCAGTGTCCTCAGAGCTACTATGCAGCTTCGAGCTGCTCAAGCCACTCGACTCTAGTGCGCTGAAGAGCCACATCAAGAAGAGTAGAAACAAGAGGCAGACTATGCTCAACAGTCCAGTATGTTTCTATCTTTGTGCCAATTACTTTTCTGTCGACCCACCTCCACTAACGACTTGTGATTTTGTTTTTCTTAGCCCGCGAGTGTTCAGCCTCAGAGTGTATGATGACGTTACGCTTCTCCTTGATCTGAGCGATATGACTCAGATGCCGCCCGCCCTCCGTCACTTCCAAAATAAAACACGAATCCTCCCAAACTCGGCGCCGACTACCCGAAATTTCCTACCCGCCCCGATGAGGAAGCCGAAGAAGCAAGTCTCGCAGTACATCAGCCGGCCGACACGCCGTCGCTTCATTTTTTTTTTCCGCACAATAAAACATGATACCCAGAGGTTGGTCCAAAATGGGGAAAGACGTGTCGGGATCTTGGTTTGGACAACCAGAAAGATGTGAGACAGACATAATAGCAGAAGCAGCGGCGCTAGCGGCGCGCCGGCCTCAGTGCCTTTTCCCCCTCCTCGCCCTCCTCACCCTCCTCGACTGCCAGCCGGGGACCGAGTCATGCATGACCCTTCGTTTCGTGTGGAGACTTCAGATGTGTAATTAATCATGGCGCTTCCTTACGATTTCCCGAGTTGGAATACATACTGTATCGTTGGTTCATGTGGTCATTTTCTTGTCCTCTTTTCCTTTTCTTTTTTCTCTCTTAATGACCTGGTCTTGTCTATGGGGGAGAGGGGTTTCGGTCGGGAAAAACGGTGGTGCATTAGAGGTGGAACGAAAGGCTCAACTCAACTAGCTACGAGAAGAAGCGAGTGGAGAGAAGAGACAATGGCACTTTGTAACATTACTCACACATCGTGGTTTCTGTTTATCTGGGGGAATCGCTTCTTTCTTTTGGGGGATGCTTTTCTCTCTTGGTCTTGTTTCCCTTTTTTTTCTGCTTTGACTCGGAATCTTCCTTACGAAACGCCTTCCTGTTCTCGGTTCACGATTTCCTTCTTCTTTTTTCTCTTTCTTTCCTATCCTGTTCGTCTCGTTTTGCTCTTTGGAGAAGATTTAGCTAAGGCACCCACTGTGCCATCCCATCCCATCAACCTCGCATCAATCAACTTTTTCAACTCAGGAATAAACAAATGTAGTTAAGAAAAACACAAACTAATCGGCTCCAGAAAACAAGCCAATCTCCTCGTGACGTATCTACTAGACCAGAGCTGAGCTCTAGGCCTATTCTCGGTTCTCTTAAGACAATGAAGGACGCAGCTACGGCATGTTTCACTTCCATTAATAGCTCTGATCCTGCGGAATGACGAGGCCCCTTGTGGATCTTCGGGTACGAAGTACGTATTTTGTTCCGTGGTAGGATGGTTATGACGGCATTGTGCTTGAAGCTTTTGTGTCGTGTGCGCCGTTTTGTATGTGTCTCGCGTCTACGGTGGTGGTACGTAATGTGAGTTAAAAAAAAAAAAAAAAAGAGAGAGAAATGAAAGGACCCTCGGAGTCGTACACACGCAATCAAAAAGAAACTCTAACAAATGACATTCGTGCTCGCAGATCTGTTCAGTGAACTACCAAGTACGAACTATCAACGATGTAAATCCCAACAAATAAGAGGGATCGGCATGGAACACAGCAAGTCGGGACTGCGAGGGATATGATGGTTTCGCCCTTTTCCGTGAGGGTCTTGCTTCTATTCTTTTTTTATTTCTCTCTTCCATCTTGATACAGTCAACTCTGGCTACGTTAAGCAGGCCGGGTGCGGGAGATACACTTCCAAAAAGGCCAAATTGCGGCAGATGACATTCGTTGTGTTCCCTATTCCCCTTGCCTTGGCTTCATAACGCTATCGCCTAGCCTTCGACGGACTCGTACGCATTGGACTTGTGCTTCGGCTCGAACCTGAAGTTCGGAGGAGTCTTGCCGAGGAATTGTTCCCTGTGGACATGGTTAGGAAAAAGAGCAAAAATGGAAAAAAAGTCGTGACCAAAGAACGAATGAAAACTTACGAAATCTTAATCCAGTCCTTGTAGTTCCTGCTAGCAAGCTTCGTCTCAAAGTCATCCCTTCCAACATAGGCAGCCGGTCGATCGTTCATATCCGGGGGAAGATGCTCAAGGATCCCAATGGGCACGTATCGATGAGCAAAGCTCAACCACTCCAGTAAGAAACGACGTGTATATCCTACTCCAATGTCGTCGGAGCCCCAGGCCTCAAGACCATAGTCAACATACTTCTTGATATACTCGAGACGCTCGGTGCTGGACTTGTCGAGATGCTGGCCTGCCTTGATCTCTTCAAAGATCCAGGGCTTGATCAGCGCACCACGCCCAATCATGACGGTGTCGACGCCGGACTTCTCGATGCTGTTGTAGTAATCGACGTGAGAGTAGCAGTCTCCGTTTCCGATAAAGTACATTTTGCCGTTCTTGGCATTCGGAAGGGTGCGGGCATCGGGCTCGGCGGAGGTATCCGAGTTGAGGCCGAGCTGGACGTTGTACGACTTGACGAGAGTAGCGCACTCGGCAATGTAGGACCAATCCGCCTTCTTGGTGTATCTCTGCTCTCGGCTGCGTCCGTGAAGCGTAATGGCCGCACAGCCAGGGGCTCCAAGTCGGGCTCGGTGCTCGCGGGCGCCAAAGGCCAGCTGGCCGATGACGGTCGTGGCGATGGGACGGTTGGACTGAATTCCGGTCCTCATCTTGATTGTGATGGGAATTTCTCCCGATACAGCATTCATACCGCGAACCATCCTCTCCAGCTTGCCCTTGGAGTCGAGGATTCCAGCACCAGCACCTGATTTGTAAACCATGTCAATAGGGCAGCCGCAGTTGAGATCGATTAAGCGTAGGCTAGGACAGTAACGGTTGAGAATGTCGGCGACGCGGGTTACCATTCGGTGAGAATGGCCAGAAATCTGCGCTCCGAACCTGAGATCCTTGGAATTGTCATAACCCTCGACTATTGGCTTTGCCGTGGGGCTCATATTTGGAGGAGCAAGCTCGGAGTCGTGGGCTTTCAGCAAAGCCCAATCGGCCTTGTTGCCTTGGAGCAGGGGAACGGACATAGCCATCTCTGAATAAGTGAGTTCGCAACCTAGATCAATGCAGAGGCGTCGGAATGGAAGATTTCCCTGGGTTGTCAATGGGGCTAAAGCTGGGGTCTCGGGACCGAAATATAGGCGTCTCTTCTCAGATGGCAGGAACGGCGGCTCAACGAACTGCGCCCTCAGTTCTCCTAGGTTCCTGTCAACCTGGTGTCGCGAACGGTTGTGGAATGTATCATTGATTTTGGCTTCGTGGTCGAGCCACTTCCCAAACTCATCCGCTTTCTGAAAATCAACACGCCGACGGGACAACTCAATCTTAGCGTCCTTTCCGACGATGTTCTTCGTGCTAGAAGGAGGAGGGGCGTAGGCCTCGAGAATGGGCTCATTCTCGGAGGAGGTGGCCGACTCGCCGTCCGCTACGGAGACGACCTTCTTCTCGGTTAAGACCAATTCCTCGCGTCCGTCCTCGTGCTTGTATGTCGTCATATGATGCTTAACGAAGCGGCATTTCCAGCCCGCCGGGCATCGACCAAAGATCTCGTACAGCGGGCAGATATTAGCGTCAGGGCTAGTATCCTTGGGGCGGCCCTCCAAATACTCGCGGAGGTTGTGGCAAAGCTTGCACTTGTCTGCAAACCTACACTCTCCGGGAGAAAACTCGGGCGTTATAGCCCTGCTGGTACAAAGCTGGACGGCCTCTTCGAAGCGGCCATACGAGCGTCCGATGTTTTGACCACGTTCCTTCTTGTTCTTTCCGCGCTTGCCATGAGTGGGCACAGGTGCGGGGGAGGGTGCGTTATCAGAAGCTTGCGGGGTGTTGCCATTCTCCGCTCCGCCTTCGCCGACCTTCTCTGCGTCACCACCATTTTCAGCCTGGGAGTCACCCGAGCTGGTTTCCTGATTCTTAACAAGGTATCTAAAAAGAAGTAAGTTTCAGAATACCAGACCAAGAGATGGAACATTCAGAGCAACATACTGCGCTTTGATGGGAGCAACTCCGGACCTTCGGGATTGGGCGCTCGCACCATTTTCACTAGTGGAAGGAGCCACCTCTGTCACTGGTGTCGACTGGTGATCTTGGGAAGGTTCGACTTGAGCGGCAACGATCGGTTCCGAAGCAGACTCAGCGGCAATGGTAGCCTTAGGCTCGCCATTTTCCACAGCCATTCCATGAGAGGAAACATCTCCAGAGCCCACCTTAAGGCGCTTCGAGGGACGCTCGTCAGAGGTAGCTATGTTGGTATCAGCGGAAGTCAGTCCGCTATCAGTCGGCCCACCATTCGCTGAGGCTGAGGCTGGAAGGGGATGGTCATCGATGACCATAGGATGAGATTGGTCAGACATGGTGACTTCTATGATGTGTGTAATAAGACTGGAAGTATTTCGTATGAGGGAGGATGAGAGAAAGAGATAGATGAGTGGGCGAAGACTTGGGGAAAGCTGGCAGTTTGTCCTTGGCCCTAAGCTTGAGAGAGGAAAATTTAAGTCTTGTGAGGCTTGAATTTTATATTCCAGAGAGAGGGCGGATATTGCTCCACCGGGTTTCTCTTGGGGGAAGCCTGGGTAGGGAGTTAGTAATCTCAATACTGAAGGACCATATTCAATCAGTAAATCCACTAAAGGTTTCTAAGGAAGAACATTGGGATATTTGACTCCTGATTCCCAACTCCGGCTCTCATCCTTGGATGTTGAGCGTGCCTTCCCAAGAATCTTTGATCTTGAAGTTGGACATGAACTCCTGCCAATAATGGTGGGGTCTTGCCAGTTGCTAATATCTGCCATCAGCTGTGCAATGGACATCATCCCTGGTTCTAAGATCTTGACTTGAAAGTGGTATTGATCTTATTCTACAATTTCGTCAAGTCTAGGCTAGGGACATACTTGTAGGTAAATTGGTAAATATCAATTGATATTAACTAACTTTGGACTCTCAACTGAAGGCATCTAGGGTTGATGATCTACTTTTTTTTCTTTCTGGGTGATGGTGTTGGGAGATTTATGGTACTGTAATTACGGGCTAATCTCTGTTCTTCACCACTGGCTAGGCTCTACAGTTGTCCAAGCCTCAGTGTTCTCAATCCCTGTGCTGTCCACCAGCACAGAGCCGTGGGGGTTTCTACACTAATGCAAATCAACCTGTGCCCGCTATGACTTGCGATCACAAGAACGATCCAGGTCTGCTGGTAAAACAAAACTCGTGCCTCCCACATCCCGAGTCCATCTACCCCTCGAATCTTCCCGTCGTGGATTCTTCATTTCAATAGAGGCCAATATCTACCTCGGTGGCTCCCTCCCAACTTCTCCGTCCGCCCCGTCGATCGAGGACCCGTAATTACAGTCCCTCAGTTCCACTTGTCTCCTGCGGGGTCGCCCTCCCTGTCAACATTCAACAACAACAAGGGCCTGACGATCCCCCACCGACCAGCCCAGCCAGCTCACGCTTCCCCTCCAACAGAATCCGGCAATGGTCGCCGCCCGACACAACGATGGGTGACTCTGCCAAGTTCCCCAATGAGTTGCCTCAGCGATCCCCTCACCCGAGCTCCCGCGTCGTCCGCGCACAAAAGATAGTCGCGCCCTCCCCCACCGCCCCGAAACATGATCCAGACGACTCAGACGACACCGAAGACCCTTCCGACCAGGCCCCTCCCATCCCTCGCAGCCACACGCCGGGCCACTTAGCCTCGAAGAGTCGTGACCAGCGCAGGAAACCTTCCGAATTATCCATCAGACAGCGTTCCCAATCCGCCGCCGCTACTACTACAGCCGCCGCCTCTACCACCGCTTCCTCCGCAAAGACACCAGTCTCCGCGAACCCTGCTGTAGCGAGACAGCCGCCACATGTTGCCGGCAGCAATCCCACGGATAGTGCAGACGATGGCAAGCCCGTCGTAAAAGAGGCGAGGAAGCCGTCCGCGCAGCGCGTGACCTCTGCGATAGCCGGGCGGGCTGGTCCTGCCCCGCCACCACCGCAGCCCTCGTCGCGTGCCGCTCCACGGCCTCAGCGCAACGATTATACCCCTTTCCCGCCGCTCGTAGACCCTAAGACCGCCCCTGATGTGCCCCCCGCGCCGGCTTCGGGCATGTACTGGTCCAGGGCCCCCGTTTCCGGCATAGCCCATCCGTCGCTACGAGCTCACACTACGACCCTCATCGGTTCGAACATCTACGTATTCGGCGGCTGCGACTCGAAGGCCTGCTTCAAGGACATCTACGTGTTTGACGCCGACGCCTTCCACTGGTCCCGTCCCTTCGTGGTCGGCGAGATACCCGTTCCCCTCCGCGCCATGACCTGCACGGCCGTCGGGAAGAAACTCGTGGTCTTCGGAGGCGGAGATGGACCGGCATACTACAACGACGTGTACGTGCTGGATACGGTGAACTTCAAGTGGAGCAAGCCGCGTATAGTAGGCGATAAGATCCCGTCGAAGCGACGCGCCCATACCGCCTGCCTATACAAGAACGGCATTTACGTTTTCGGCGGCGGGGACGGCGTGCGTGCCCTCAACGACATCTGGCGCCTCGACGTCAGCGACATGACCAAGATGTCGTGGAAACTGATATCCAGCCCCGATAAACCCCCTAGCGGTAGCGGCGGCAGCGCACGAGACCTGCGCCCCAAGGCGCGGGGTTACCACACCGCCAACATGGTTGGCGGTAAACTCATCATCTTTGGAGGGTCAGATGGCGGCGAGTGCTTCAACGATGTGTGGGTCTACGACGTCGACAAGCACGTCTGGAAAGCCGTCAACATCCCCGTCAACTATCGTCGCCTCTCACACACGGCCACCATCGTCGGCTCCTACCTCTTCGTCATAGGTGGCCACGACGGCAACGAGTACTCTAACGAGGTCCTCCTACTCAACCTCGTCACCATGACCTGGGACAAGCGAAAGATATACGGCTTACCCCCGAGTGGGAGGGGGTATCATGGTACTGTGTTGTATGATAGTCGGCTGTTTGTCATTGGTGGGTTCGACGGCAGCGAGGTGTTTGGCGATGTGTGGTTGTTGGAGCTCGCTGTCCATGCTTATTATTCGCAGATTAGCCACTTTACGATCGAGGTTTAGGAAAACCAATGGATGTGGGGTAAAGGATGGGGCTGGGAGGTGGAAGAGTTGAGGCTAGGAGTTTCTTTTGTTTCTGTTTCGTCTCGTTGGGAGCGCCGAGGCAATCTTGGGTTACGATTTTGGAACATTGCATGTGGATGAATATAGTGTATACGAGATATCAATTATTGGATATATACCAGCAAATTTTATAAAGTTATCACAAGCGGCGTCTTCCTACCAAGTGAACATCAATTGGTCTTCTTGGGCACGCGAAAAGGGAACCACGAAGGGAACAATTAATTCCATTGAATTTGAGAGGTGAGAGAAACTTCTTCAAAGAGTAAGCTGCGCAAGCTTTATCAGGAACAAGAAATATACATTGCGGGATTAAGCTCCCTGGCCCTCGGGCCAAAAAGAAGTCAGACTCGTAAAACAGAATAAACGAGCCTGAACATCGCACCAAATCCCTCCACTCCCACCAGTTGTAGTAAACACTCTAATAACGCCGAAAATGATGCTTTTTTTTGGTTCCCTCTTTAAAACATAAGAGACGGGCCAGTATTGGAATGAGCTCTAGAATGGACGGCACCCAAGACGCTATTCTAGTGCCAAGGTCGATCGTCCGAATGAATCTTCATTCGCAGGTATGTGTAGGATGTTTCGAGAGACACGAGAGAGAGGCATTTAGAGAGTCTCGGCCTTGGGCTTACCAGCGGCCTCAGCCTCCTGCTTCTTTCGCTCGGCTATCCTTCGCTCTTCGGCAGCAACCATATCTAGAGAGAAACACACAAAGTAGTTAGCATGCAGTCCTAAATAATAAAGAAGTCCGATCTCAAGAGTTGGGTAGGTTAAATTGCTTACCTTTCCAGAGGTCCTGGCCCTCGTACTCCTCCTTGTGGATCTTCTTCTCAATCATCTTCTTGTGCTCGGGGTCGTTAGGGTCGGCAACCAAGACAGTCCGCCACCTGCCGCTACCAGACTTCGCATCGCTCATCTCAAAGATAGCAGTAACGACAAGGACAGCAACAGTAAGACCCTGAGCGTACACACGAGCCTGCACAATCTTCTGGGCGGCCGTCAGAGCCTTGGAGCGGTTGACAATGGCAAAGGCCAAACCCATGGACGCCAACCAAGAGCTGAAGACGATGGTGTATCGGTTGTCGCGGCCCCAGTCCATGAACTTCTCGGAGATGCTGCGGTTGGCCAGGGCGGCCTCGATCTCGCGCGCGGCGTCGGTCTTGTAGCCATGCATGGGGTCATGGGACTTCTGGAAGGCGATACTGTAGCGCTCAGCGTTGACGATGAGACCGAAGGTACACGACGAGCTAATGAGGAAGGCCTTGAAGGGGACGGTGAGGTTTCGGACGGAGGCGTAGCGACGGTTGGCGAAAGCCAGAGCTACACCACCGACACCGAGACCGATGATGCCACCGATGGCACCGCCCGTGAGGACCTGCTTGGAGTGGGCGGCCTCCTCTTCTTTGGTGATGATCTTCATGGTTGCGGTTTGTGTGTGATTGTCGGATTCTTAGGGTTTGCGAGGGAGGTGAGGACGGAGTGGTAGGGTTTTAAGTTGGATGAGAGAGGTGTTGGTGGTGGAAAAAGAAGATGGTTTCTCTCGAACGATTGAGGTGGGGAGAACCGAAAACCTTTCGATTTAATTAGGGTGCCTTATTAAGCTTCGATTTGCCGAACCCGGTCCTGACGGGAAAAGAGAGGCGTCAGATGATTCTTTTCCAGCAATATCCAAGAGAAATTGAAAATGTTTGAAGAAAGCGAAGGCAAGTCTTCTCTTTCACCCAAGGGGCAGGAAACCTCGTTTTAAGGTCGTTTTATACAATGAGCTCATCTGGAACTGGAGCCCCCCGAGAACCGACAAGCACCCCAACCATGACCCAACCAGAGCTGGGGGAAAGTGGGCTCCGGTCTTACCCGTGAGGCAAAAGTCCGAATGACCAAAAATTTGCCCCAATCCCGAAGAAAATCCGTTTTGAATTACGAATTTTGATTGGCTATTTATCATGACTAAGCAGAACATTCCAGATGCACGGACCAGTGTCTTCGGACCAGAGATCTCCTCGGAGCCGGAGACTCTGCCCTACACGGACTTCGGCGCACGCGAGCGGAGGAGCCCGCTGTTCCGCAGGCGACATGCCCAACTGAATAAGCAAAACCCCCTAGCCGGGAGAGGAGGGAATTTTTTGCCATGGAGCTCCTGGCAAATAGCGTGCGTGGCAATTGGGGAAACTACGTATTACTTGCTATTATTTTTATGGTCTGATTCCGGGGACATTCCTCCCGATATTAGGTTGATCGAGAAACTCCCTTTCCTACCCCGTATTTATTGACCGTCGATTTGTTTGACTCTTTCCGGGCCATTTCGAAGTTTTACAATTAGGCGCCATTTGATTCTTTCACCTGGTCCAGGTCGGCGACTACTTCGTACTTCGTAGCGATCGATCTCGCTTATGTGTGGCCGAGAGGCGTGATAGGCACGGGTAGTCGCCGACTCCAGATACGAAGGATCTCGACAGGGTGGGTTGTCATACGTAAATATGGTGCCACTTGCTGTCTTTTGCAGTCATATTGCCCCTTCTGACTCGGATCTGCAAGATGAAGTCAGGGTCACTGAAAATAGCCTCCCCTCTCCAGCCTGATTTTTGAATAGTAATCACAAAATTAGGGATTGCCATCCGGGGACTCGTGGCGGGTCGCCCCAGTTGCCGTTTTGGACGTGACAACCCGCAAAGGGGGATCGAAATTTCCTATCCAATCGAAGCATCTCCAAATCCCAATGTCAGTCTCATCTATACTACACGACAGCTTGACGATTGAGGCCCAGGAACCCGTTCCCTTACATACGACTAGTACATCCGCCGAAAAAAAGGCCTCCACAAATTTCCTTATCAAGAGGATCGAGGGGGCCAGGGCGCGAGAGTTCCGAAAGTTCAGGGTCCAACAGGCTTGGCTCTTGCCTGAGTTTGGAGAAGTCGAACCTCCTGCGCAGTCCCTATTTCACCAACGAAGCAGATCAAAGATTCATTGATGCTGCCGGGAAACCTGCCTGGTCAAGTTGACTGCGAATCTATTGACACCAGATCTACTCTGGATGAGAGCTTGTGAGGTCGCATTTCGACGACAAGTGGTGTCTACTCCCCCAACTTCTAACAGCCTTGCTTGCTGTCGGAAATATTCGGGATTGGGGGCGATCTGGTGATGATAGAATGGAACCCAAGTTTTCTCGGTTCGCTTGTTATCCAACAACTTGAACCGGGAGGCCACCTTCCCAATTGCTCAGTTTGATTCGCAATGGCAGCAATGAACTCACCTAAAGAGCGGAGGAAACAATTGAGGGTTTCTAGATGGAGGGGAGGTCACGCTCGAAGGGGGCTGGGTGGTTGAGAGTGGGAGAGAGAAACAGAGATTGAATGGCAACAGATAGGAGGGGGCCTGGCATTCATCACCTTATTTACACCTACGGAGTGCACTAGATAACCGGACGGAAGATCGCCGGGAGACGGGAGGAGGGTAAGGTAAAGGAGACACGCTTCATCTCCGCTCCCTCCGCTTGAAGGTATAAGACGCTCATCTAAGATTCTCGTAATCCCATGCTAGCCATAGGAAGCGATTGGCGATCTGCAAACATTGGTCCTAGTAAAGGCAGATGCGAGTCCTAGCTGGCTTTACCCTGTACTCAGTAGAGTTAGTCTTCCCCTTTGGTAGTCTAAACTAGGATCAGGCAGACCGCAAGTTGCCTGGTGACGTCAAGCCCAAAACCAGTTCCCCGAAAGCATGTGATGTATCATGAACTACCAATTGGGGATTCCAATTGGACCCCGAGGGACGGCAAATCTAGAATACAAGGCACGTTTGGACCCCTGATCTCTGGTGGTAGCACGAGCGAGACGGTGAGATCCGGAGAGTGCAGTGCACAAGGGCTATCTAACTTAAACTTCGGCAAAGCGACCCCAATGTTACTCACAACCTACCCTTTCTGAACCCAATGTCATTGAACCTTCGACCCATCTACACCTACATCGATCTTGAACATTCAAACCATGGTACACGCACGTGGTTCACACATCTGTCCCAGTAGGGTAGAACGATCGAGATAAGGCTAGTAAACTACTTGGGGGACGGCATCGAAGCTAATATAGCCTCGCAGTTTGTCTTCAAAGTGTCATCAAATCAAGCGATGAGAATGAACAAAACGAACGAACAAGACGATAAGGCTAGATGAGGTGAAACTCTGGAACCCCGCAGCGTGCCAGAGTTGTCCAAACGGGTGTCGCCGTCCAACAGCCTTCCACACTTGTGATATACGACTGGCCACAATTCCCTGCGGCGGGGAGGACCGGTGGTGTTCTAGACATCTGTCATGCAATTCTGCGCCATCGCGAGACATGCATATGATGTCTTCGACCCTGACCGAAACGGCAACAAACGCCTTGCTACGAGGCGTGCCAGAAATGGACACCTGCATGTTGTTTACCTGTCAATTCTCAGAAATTGAGAAACGCGGGATGCTGTGAAGCGAGAGAGAAGTTTCCTCGACAGACATCAACAGTCGCGCTAATGCTCGATGACTGGCCCTAGGCCGTCACGTTGGTTTGGTAGTGAAAGCTATATGCGGCCGAACGGATGGCAGACGGCACGCCAATTTGCGGCGAGAAGGAAGTGCAGAAATCCAAAGACCGTGAGACAGTTGAAGCCATTGGGCGACTTACTTTTGACAGGTCTGGAGCTTACCAAGAGTCAGATTCCTTCAGTGTTTCCCAACTGCCCAAGTAGGCAAAATCGCATGCAACACCATTTGCTAGGCCTGAAGACCTTATGTGGTGGTGTGCATCCTTTTGATCTCTCCGGAGTTTTGCTTCCGGTCACGATAAGTCTCGCAGGTATTACTGAAAGACCAGTTACCACAACCCATCGGCAGCAAGAGTGAGACGAATGACGGGAAGCGTTTCCAAACACACTCAGATCCAAAACACAGCAACCCCCACGATAATGTTGCGCTCCGATCTCCTCGACACCCCGTGCCGCTGGTTCTAGAAGCAGAAAGTGAGCAGGCGGGGAGGGAAGAAGATGAAGGGCGGGCTCAGTGAAGAATGCATATGCGAAGGGTGTATGGTTGCAACCACATGGGACGTCAGGATGCACTGGTGCGCGACTTGATTCATAGAGGACTACCGACATCGGCAAAGGAATGGTAAATGACAACACTGAGTGGCTCGTTCTCGTCCCTTTTCAAGACGAACCGCTGGAAGGGCGTTATGCTAAACTGAATTTAGGAAGCTGCAAAAACTTGGGACCAGAAAATGGGATGTGTGTTATTGGTGATCGGATACGAAGTACGTAAATGATTCCTGCATGATGGGATAGTCGGTCCATCAAAGCTAGATTCATGTGAAGAGCCTGCCTTCAACAACCTCTGCCATTGCGATCTTTAGCTTGGGCGAGCTGTTCAATCCCACTCGCCAGAGAATGAGCAATGGCCTCTGCGATCGACACTTCTTGGGGGTCGCGCATCATAGTTTGCTTATGCTACAATCGTCAGTGCGAAGTAGCGTAGAGCCTGATGTGGACGGCTTGCCGATCGCCCGTTATCATGATCGTCAGGATCAAGGGCCGCATTTCCCACTCCTAAAGGCTAGGTGATGGAAATCAATGTCCCGATGGGCCTATTGGACGGGCCAGGGCATGTCGTCAAGTCCTAACGTAGTATCCGCACCTACGAAGCAGGGCTTGCAACTCGACCTCGTGTGTATTCCACAATTCAAGGTAGTTTATTATATATTCGGCAGCATGGCGGAGAAAGGGTGGGCGGCGTGGGGTTCGAGGCCCAAAATTCTCAAGTCTCCACGAAAGTTGAAGCCATTTTCAGGCTCGGAAATAATAACCATCCGTGCTTTTAACTAGTAATACAACATCAACGACTGGCCATCCTTCACGAGGCCCCTGGCCTGATGTTACAAGCAAGACGGTAATAACGGCCGGCATGTTTCTCCAAGCCCACGTCCGATCCCCGATCCTCCCTTTGGTGGGAAACGGTGCGGTTCCTCCGGGACTCGCCGGCTCGTTGTAAACGCTGGGCTTGGTCGTTACGATCTCAACGCATCATGTCCTGATAATCTGCTGTTGAAGCAGATAGTCTCGAGTCCCCCTCAACCTGAAATCGAAGCCAAGTGGAACTTGTGTAATATCGTAAACCTCCAATCTCGTTGCATAAGCTCCATCTCTCCCACATCTTCGCCAAACGGCTTATTGACAGGGATCACGGTCATGGCCAGGTGACGGTAAGCTGGCAGGCTAGTGCAGGGCTCCGGTGTAATCTGCAGTAGTGCGACGACGCTACGAGTGTCCTAGAAAAAAATCCGCAGATGAGATCGATTCTCTGTCTGCAGATGATGAGGACGAAGTACTTAGTGTACACTTGTCCTTGTATTAGTCTACTCACCTAATTAATCCAAGAGGCCAAGGCGGCCCGGCGGTCAACGACGTGGCTAAGGACATGGCCACTGCGCTTTTGGGGACTGGGCGGACTGGTCGGTGGTAATGAGATGCTTCTCTTTTGGAACCATCTCTTGGTTGGTACCTCGGTGAGTCCGTAATAATTCACATTAAGGCGGTATAACAAATGCAGCGGATTGCTAATAACAGGGCTGTCTCGACGCGGATCTCCGACCGTTTTTTTCCTCTTTTCGGTCAAGCTTCCATGGCTGGAGATTTTTGAGTTCATCCGGAAATCTCCAGTTGGTTGTGGTGTGTTAGGAATGTGTACCTTCTAGATGTATCTTGACATGCCGTTTGGTCAGGACCAAACCTCATCCTTGGGTTCGAAGCTAGTGAGGCACTGAACAGACATTCCATCCTGTTAAAAGCGTGCAGTGTAACTTCGGATACCGAGCTATTACGTACATTCCCGACTGAACAAGGCGGTGAATGCAATGTGGGTAAATTCCAAGATTCCAAAGTCTGTTCCCTAATCCCTGGGATCAATGTGGCTTTTTTTCTGGCGAGGTCCAGGGAAGGACGCAAGGACGCAGGGAATACCTTTGTGCTTGAGTGGAAATATTACGTCGCAGTGTGTGTACTTCGTACCTCGCACATGATAAATTGGAGCCCTCAAGTCCTCTGGTTTGTTGATGGAGATTTCCCTGAATACGGGAAGAGGGCAGGTGACTGGCAACAGGGCATGGGATTTGGGATTTGGAGAAAACTAACCTGTGGAGTCATTGACGAAGTGCACGAAGGTTGAAGGAAACTTTACGCAATGTTATTGTGACTCTGTGAGGTCCAGCGAGCCAGGAACGAACAGGCGGCGAATGTGGGAATGACTCAGACCCTGATTCGTTCAGTCGAATCAATTTGAATGACAATTTGACAATGGACTTGAATGCTCGCCTAAATTGCTTACTTCATACTTCATGAAGTACAATCAATTGTCCAAGATCCTCCTGCCTTACATCGTGGAGCTTGTTGGAGTACAATTGTACTTCGTACATATTTGTCCAAGGAGGTGAAATGCTTGCCATTTGGGGAAGGAGCGATACTTCGGCGTCTGCCTTTCACGATTATCATGATAATTGATCGAGATATCAGAACAGCCTCGAAACCGACCCTCCATTACGATTACGGACACCTCCGTCTTTACCTCACCCTCTCTATTTCCGAGTTGATGGTGTCAGACTACTTTCAGTGGGTCCCGAACTCCCTCAGGGGTGTTACAGGTCAGCCATACAGGGTCTCCACGCATCAAGAGCCGCGTCCCAGAACTGGCCAGGCTGGCGGGTGTGGTGGTGCTGCAGCATTCAATGGGGAGGGGAGAAGAAACACTCGGAGGGCGTGTCGGGGTTAGGACTTGACTCTCCCCTGAGCCCCCTGTTCCCCCTCAGTCTTCCCCTCTTGGGCGCCCAGTGCCCCCCATCTTTGGGCTAATAAGACCCGTCATAAGATCTCCACGTCTCCGCGTCGTGAATGTTCGAATGCATGAAATGGAACTTACAGGCGCTAATTATAGCGTAGTTTAAACGATGTAATGATAAACAAGGAGAATGTGGCAAAGGACTTTCATGAGAATCCCCGCCCCCTGTGTGAGAAAAGCAAGCAGTGATAGGGAATGAGGAGTTCTGTGCCTGCTTGGCAGAAACGAGTCGTGTCCAGCGGATCCGCAGCATTGGGGAGCACCACTGACATCGCTGGGCTGACATCGCACCGCATGTTCCAAGGAGGCGGTCTTCGAGTTATTTTGGGATTCGGTGGCCTGCCGAGGGACTTCGGCGGGTTCCAGGAGCAACGAGTCCTCTCGTCGACTCACCACAACACCCCTCTGAAGCAAATTGTGTTCCCACTCGTCGACTCCCTGCCTTGGATGGAACATTTTCGATAGAATCTCCAAAGTGTCGTGCAGCTCTTAGCTTGAAGCGAAAGCGTATGACAACGTGCAGTAGATCAATTAGTTGCATTGGATGTTTATGGATAAAAGCCTGAGATGCAGCCATGTCCAAAAAGGTATCGCGAAGGATGGGACTCGACGTTTCCATAACTTCTCGGACGTGATCTTTCTTTCTGTTCTTCAACCCCCCCCTTTCTTTTGCACTATGAAGAGAAAGCATCCGATTAAGTTTAATAGTAAGGATTACAAAGTAAGAGTAAGGGAGACGTGGTCTCATGGCTAGCCGTCATTCACAAGGGTTTTACAGAGTTCTAAACCTCACCGCCTATGCTAATGGTACGAGCGGCACGATTCCTAGCAATGCAGCCTACTACCAATAAGGCAACCAGTGCAGGACTACTCGAGCCTAGTTGCTCCGAAGGAAGCAACATGCAAGGCAGCTCGAGGATGTCGTGGGAAATCGGCGATGGTGAGCGCACGATCTAAGAGCGCGGTATGGTAGCATCCCACCTCCATTACTTTAGTCGAAAATATCAAGCCAAGAACTTGAAACCGAAAGAAACTTGGATCGGGGTTCGCTGGAGTCGTCCTTCGCCTTAGACCCTTAGCAACGTTCCGGACCTTCCATCCAATGTGCGGCGGTCCCTCGGGACTTCGAGACCATCAGGCCGCGCCGTTTCCCACCCCTCGGCAAGCGCCAGGGTGCCGAGTCTCGTCAGCAAATTGCTTGTTCCAAAACGTCGAATTATCTGTCGTCTATTGCCAGTCTTGTGATCTCCTCGGATTTGATGAGCCATTATTGTTTTTTTTTTGCTTCTGCCGTGGGGCGTGATTCTCGGCAGTCTGTGCACTAGCACGGAGCAAAAGTACGGAGCATTCACTCAGTTGGTGATTAGTCGGTTTCCACTTGCCATTTGCCTTGCCCCATAGAAGCCGTGGAAGATCTCGACGAAGGAGATGATTCGGCGTGAAGTCTCCATCAATGTATCCACGTATCCACGCCCAGGCACACACACCCACTCACGAGGAGCTCAACCAATATAACGTCTCGTAACAGTATCGTCACGCTACGACCAGCGTCCATCTTCCTTTTGGCTTGCAAAGTCGGGAGAGCACGAAGAATACTACGTAAACCTACACTACTCCGCATTGGTAGGAATCCTTAGGAAGAGCAACAAGACACTAGTGCGGCCAATCTTAGGACCTCGCCCTTTGATTCACGTCACAATTGCCCCACGCCCAGCCTGCCTTTGCCCAGTAGATTGAATCGAATTACCGTGGTTTCCGGCTGACCTCTAACCGCTGACTTCCGCCTTCCATGCTTCCTCTCTCATGACCTCCATTCCCTCGGTGCCTTTCACGTCCTCGTGCATCCCTTGTACCTTTGTAGAGTAGTAGCCGATGTTGAACAGCCGTAACCCCATTCTCAACGTCGTAAATGTGTGTGTGTGTGGACTCTGTGGAGGATCGATCCAACGGGGCTATCGTGTCCAAAACGGAGAACCACCCTAAATCGACACTCACCCTCAAAAGCAAACGCCAACCTTTGGCTTGTACTACTTCCCGCTAGCCTGTCTAGGGCTATCGCATATTATCCCATTGAAGAGAAAGACAGTCGTTATTACTCATACGTAGCGGCACTCCTCGACCTTTCGTCAAAACAAAGAGGCATCTGAAGCAATCGCTGAGCTTGGTAGCCCAGCGATCTACAAAACACAGGTATCATTGTCTACTTGTGCCAGACCCGATATAAACCCGTAGTCCTCGAAGCGTGTTTCTTTTCCTGGAATTTCCTATCCATTGCAACATTGGAACTGTCCCGAAACCTAGACGGGAGTTTTGAGTGTGGTACACGCAACACTAGTGAGGCGTAACCTCTTGCCATCTCTTCCTTTTGGACTCCGGACTCCGCCCTACTCCGTACGATAGACCCTTGTTAGTGGCAGCCAGTCCAGCCTGCCACTGCCGTCGTGCATCGACCATATCGTGCGATTTCGTGTATCGTGCGATTTCTCTCTGGCCCGAGCCCGGTTCGACTGTTTGGCAGGAGCCTTGGCATTCCTGGAACGAGAGAAGAAGCTTCATTCCTTCCCCGGCCTGAGCTTCTGTTTCCCCGTCACCAGGTCGCCAGGCCAGGCGTCCGCGCAAGCTTCAGCTCAAGCCTAATGTTTAGCCCCAAAGCATCCCTTCCAAGCGCCCTCGCAGACTTCGCCACAACAATTCGGGGGACCCATATGGTCCATATCTGGGACTACCCTACATTACGCTAGAAGTCACCATACGTTGCAAACGACAAGCCACGCCAGAAGCACGCTTTTTTTCTAGGGCGCTCGGCGGATTCCATGGCGCTCCACCCAACGAATGGGTGTTCACAGCAGCGTGGGTTCCCTTCCCCATATCGCATGAAGTTTACGTCAATCTACTTGGAAGTTCTGCCAGGGCGGGACATTGCACAGACTAAAGACGTTCAGCCTGCAGTTGTACGGTTTCTGGGCAGCAGGCGTTGGCACCCAGACTAAGAAGCCAGACATCTCGGTGAGCTGTTTGCATCCTGCACCTTCGTCATTTCCGTCCGCCCCTCGACCGCCGCAATGGTCGCGGGGCTACGTTCCGCGATACGTACCAATGCCCTATACAAGTACACTACCAAGTAGTCCGTAATATCTGCTCTGCTGGAACTTGTTTAGCCAGGCGAACAATAGTCTTGGTTTGTCACTCGGGAGGCGGCATTATTAATCGCCGGGGACAGTGACAATTCGATCTCCAATTGAGTACAAACATACAAGTAATACTCCCCGAGGCAAAACCATCAGTCCACCGAGTTAGCACCGGTGTACGTGAGTACTGGTACCCGCCCTCTACGAGCCAAGAAAACGACGCCCACCAGTGTACCGAGTACGGAGTACTAAGCTGGGCAACTCATGGAGGGCATCTGGTGCATCTGGTGCACGTTAGCCTGTGGCACACATCCCACCGCTGCCTGCCTAAGGCGAGGCATTCGCACTAAATTCTAACACACTTACACTGGTTGGGCCGACGCCAAACCTGGTCCTGTCGGGCGAAGGCTTCGAGTTGGGGACAATAAGTTGTATTAGCACTGGGGGCTCTGTTTCCATCTGGTATTAAGTCAATTTAATCGTAATTCAAGGGGTACTGGTACCGTCCGAAGTACCTCAGTACAGTTAGTTGTACGAAGTACACTACCCACGAGTTCACAACCGTGAATGGTTTCCGCCGCCTGCTAGTGGCCTTTGGCGGTCGAGCCGAGAACCCTTGTCAAAACCGGACAGACATGCCGCAGGCGGAAGGCGACCACCACCAGCGGTGCGAGTGCCAGTGTCAGCGCCAGTGCCGCCGAGTCCACCGCCAGTGCCACGACCACCTCTGCCACTGCCAGAGCCTGGCACAGACACAGACACCGTCCCGGCGTCACCAAATTCAAATTCAAAACCGAAACCAAAACCAGCACGAGTCGCACCAGCGGTCATCAACCTCGCCTGCTGCTCCACCTCCACTCCAAGTCTACTTGTACATCCTCCTCCGCCTCTCACTACATTTACCTCGTTTACCGCCATCCCCCTGCCCACTTCAGGTCTCAGCATTTCCAGTCCATTTAACCCGGCCGCATCTGATAATAATTCGCATAACTCGAATTATCGTGCATCTGCACAAGACGCCTTCTTTTCTCCCAGCGACGATAACTCGATCCCTCTCGCGACATCCTCGACTACATTCATTGCCCGCATCCAGCCTGTCGGGTCTTGTCTCTCCCACGGAATCCCATCCGCCACTTGCCTGAGTCGCCTGGATCCGCCATCGCGACCCCAGATTCACATTCTCCTCACCAACGCTCTCAACTCCTCCCGATAATTTCCCAGGCCAGCGACACCGCATCTTCTTTGGTGCAACGACATCTCCGCCTGCTGACATCGCCACCGCCTCGTCGTCGCGAAACTCGCTGCACGCCGACGATCGATTTTACGATAAAGACTTCGTGCGTCATCGACGACGACGACAATCCGCCAAGACCATTGTCTCATGGTCGATATGACCACCGGTCCTTTCCTCGACTCGGCCGCCGGCCGCGCTCGCAAAGATTCCTTTGTGAGCGCGGGCCCTAAGCCCATTTCCATGACCAATCCGAATCGCGATCAAGCTCGTCAACGCCGAGAGTCCCTTGCTGGAAGTTTAATGGGGAGGAGCTTCGGCGGCATGTCCGTTGGAAGCTTTGTTCGAGATGAGTATGTTGCCCTTCTTCTTTCGTCACTCGCTTCTGCATTCCCGTAACCCCGTACTTCCCAAGTATTGGTTCCCTCTCACATCATTTGCTCCCCCGAGGGTTCGCTGGCCATCGAAGTCATGCTCTCAGAGAACTCTCGTAATTATAATATTCCCTTGCTCTCTACCCTCTGCCCCTGCGAAGAGCGTAGCAGTCTGTCGTTTGTGGCGCCACTTGTCGTTCCTTCCTCTCAATATCCACCCGCGATCACTAACCCATACATTGTAACTGTAGCATCCTCATGGCGGGCACCTCGCCTTACGGTTACCAGCAGTCCCCTTCCTTCCAGTCGTCGTCTTATCTTCCCAAGCTAGAGGCAAACTTCATGCGGGACTTCACCTGCTGCAACAAGACTCTCCCAAACCTCCACGACTTATTACAGCATTACGAGGAAGCCCATGCTCAGGAACCGAACCATCCATCTGCAAAGACCCCTAACCTCTTCCAGTACGCCCCCGCCACAGGCTATGCGGCCCCCAATAACTTCGGTCAGCCGTCGATAACATCGCCTCTCGGCGCTCCCGCATCCCTTGCGCAACAGGCTCGCCAGCCCTTGAACCTAGGCGGCACGATGCCGACCGCAGGTCTCCAGATTTCACAGCACGGTCTTTCCAATGTGAACGCGCAGTCTTCGCACCTCAACGACGAGATGGACACCGTTGGCGACATGGAAATGGACGATGCCGTTGGTCCCCTCGAGATGGATGACAGCCAGCAGCGCATGCAGCAGACTCGACAGCTTTTTGGCCAGACGGGACGACCCCAGCTTCACATCAATGCCTCGGGCTTCACCCAGGCCCTCAGGACCTCTCAACCCACCACGCCAGCCGCCGCCAGCTTCGGATTCCAGCATAACCCGACAGTATCCTCGGTCAACACTCCTACGCTTACAACCCAGCAAGGTATCCCCTCGAGGAGCACGCCGTACAACCAGTCCCCGTCGGTAGAAAGTGATGACCTAAACCTACAACTGGGTGGCAACATCAACCTCAACAACAACGATTTTGGCCTCGGCAACGGAGGAACGAACACGACTTCTAATGACTCAGCGTTCTGCATTAACGATCCCGGCAAGAGTCTCTTCAGCCCGAACGGCGCGGCGACGAATCACCAGCGGGCGCTCCAGCAGCAACTCGCCCAGCTGGTCCTGGAGCAGAACCATCCTTTGACGAACAAGGAGCTGATCGAGAGGTTTGGCCCCCTCCTTATGCAGCAAGAGGAAGCGAAGCCCTTCCGATGCCCCGTTATCGGCTGCGAGAAGGCGTACAAGAATCAGAACGGCCTCAAGTAAGTGAATTATTTATTCCCCAGCCGACGAGGCAAGTCTGCCGCTTGTGGCATGGTACGTACGGTGCTTACAAAAATGCTACAGATATCACAAAGCTCATGGACACGCGAACCAGCAATTGCACGAGAACGAAGACGGCACTTTCTCCATTGTCGACCCAGACACGTGTATACCATACCCGGGTACTCTTGGCATGGAGAAAGAGAAGCCCTACTCGTGTGAGGTCTGCAATAAACGATACAAGAACCTCAACGGCCTCAAATATGTAAGTCACTCCGCCACACTGTGCATTCCACGTATTTGGACCGCATTTGGCGCATTTGGACCTCGGCCTTTCTGACGTATGAGATGCAGCATAAAAACCACTCCCTGTACTGCAACCCGGAGCTATCCTCGCAACTCCTTGCCGCTCATCTTCAGCAGATGCCCGAGCTAGCGGCAACGTTGCAGTCTCCCTCGCCGGCGCCTCGCCAATAACCACATGCAACGACCATGGACGGGGATAGTCACCAAGTCTACCTCATCGCTCGCCCTTTTCTACCATATTTTTAATATCGAGTATTCGATGCATGCGTATATCCTCCCCGCTAGTCCGGAGCCGGGGCACGCCCTCGGCCCCAATATTGACGGGCGGCGGATATCGACCATGGTATTGACTACCATCATAGCGGTGCCGGCAGCGCCAACCATTCAGTATTGGAACTTGAAGCATCATCTGGCGCATACCCTGTTTTTCGTTTCCTTTGTCACACCCCCCCTAAAAGTTTGGTTTTCTTTGATGATAGGCACGGCCTGAAGGCGGAAAGTTTGAGTTCTCGGTTCATTGAGCGCAAGCCTCCTCTTAATACCTCATTATACCCCCCACCCCCTTCCATAGACAGGATTTGGCACAACCTCTCAGAACAAAACGCGCAGCTTCGTTGTCCATTTTTTTTCCTCTTCCTCTTTTCTTATATCACCTTAGACCACTCTCCACACCCATGACTGCATCTTGTCTCCGGCACCTTGTTTAGGTGCCTTGATTTCCTTGTTTCAAGTGTCTATGTCTCTTTATTTATTTTATTTATTCCATTTTTGGTTCCTTTTCATGCAAGAAAAAAAAGGGTGGATGACCCCCTTGTTTACGAAGAAGTGAGGAAAAAACGGGAAAGCGGACGGCGCGAAGAAACTGATGGAAAACGTGTTTTTACAAAAATGAAGAACGGGAAAACAACAAAAACGGCATTAGAGAAACGCAGCAGCAACACGCAGAGTCACGGCCTTTTTTTTGGGAGATATCTTGTTTTCTTTTTTTTTTCTTTCCTGTTCTGGAGGTGGTCTCTCTCTTTTTTTTGTTTTGGTTTCTGTTTTCCATGTATATCATGTTCTATTCTATATCCTCGTTTGCCAAAACCTTCTCGGAGGAAGGAAATCGAGCTGGCGCCGACGTTTCTCGGGGGCCTTTCCCTTTTCTTTCCGCGGGCGACGGGGCGACACTTTTTAGAAACGGTGGAGAGAGAGGTTTCTTTCTTTTTGCTTTTCTTTGCTTTTTTTTGTTCTTTGGGTTTTCTAGACGGTTGTGGGTTAATTGATCGAGCTCGAGCTTCTTAAATTGGATAGCAAAATGGAATCACGGTATTCTTCTTTTCCTTTTGTGCAAGGAGAGAGAATGCTCTATTTCACTTTTGAAGATGGCTACTTTCGTCTTTTTAGGTGCTTATGTGTATATGTCCTTGAACGGGAATATTTCCGTGGGCTCGGCGGAAACCTCGATTCCACACCCCCGTCCCGCGTATTAGGACGAAGGGGTGAGGTATATAAGAAGGATGGCAATGAGAAACGAAGTGACGATGGTGGCTTGTTCCTGCGTGGGGGTTTATGCAAGTCTCATCCGATGTCATCTAATCGAGTGCAACTGCTTAGGTATGAAGTCGGTCTCCCACAACTGTATTGAGCTAGAACGAGACTTTCTAAGGTGAATCAACGAGTCCGCCGATCTAGAGTCTCTATTGAGCGAAAAAAAGAAACAAGAACAAAAAAAAAGGAAGGAAAGAAAAGCAAGCTATGATACATGACTGACGAATCGTCAGGATAAGGGCGACGCAGCGAAGGAAACACAAAACATCAGAGAGCCAGGACTTCGTTAATACATACACACATGCTTGATTGCTTCAATTGTGAAAAGACAAGAAGGAAACATCAATAAAAAAAAGAAAAGAAAAGAATATCCACTAAAACGTCCCTTCCGCCGCCGACTCCGTTTTTCCTGTCCCTTCGTTTCTGATGTTCGTGTAAATTCATGCATTTCGATAATTCATGGCGTAGCGGTTGTGCGTGAGAAAAGTCTTCTCCAAGGCTGTGCAAGTGCGGAGGTGTTTGGAAAGTCAAAAAGTACGTATGAAGTGTAAGAGGTATGAAAGCCAGAAAAAAAAGGAGAGTGTGTGAGGATGTGGTAACCTCAGTAAAATGTGGAAGAGTAGAAACTGTGGAGTAGGGAGAGTAGGGAGAGTAGGGAGAGGAGGTGGGTATCATGATCGTTCTCCGATCTTCAGCATCAATTCATCTCCATGCCATCATCATCTTCCAACTCCGACTCCATCAATTGCGTCTGTTGACTGCTCACACTCGCCTTACGAGCCCGCAGGGAGTTGGGATCACCGAATCCGGCGCCTTTCAGCCCCTCGACAAACTCGAGTTCCTCACCCCCGACCACACGGCCCTCCATGTCGACCTCTTGGGAGAGCTCGACAAGGGCCGTTCTTGGGAGATGCAAGAAACCTGCGGTGCGGACGATGCGGCCCCAATGAGTCAAACAGAATGATGCCGCGCGCTTCCGTAGCCACTCCTCGTTGGCAAGCCCGGCGCAATACCAGGTGACGCAGGCGTGATCCACGTCTAGTTCCTTGGATAGCCTATTTACACACAGTAGACGCAGGTGAGGGATGCCATATATGTTGGACATCACGAGCAGACCGGCTACGTCCGACAGGTTCGTAACCGCTCCGCTTTCCTCGTCCGTGGTACCGTGAATGCTGTCCGTGTATAAGTAAAGGATGAACGCCTTTACTACGCTGTAAGGTTCGGGGATGTGCATCTTCTTCGTATGGAACTCGGCCATTTGGGAGTTGTAGAGTCGCGCGAAATGGGGCCAACGGGCTTGAAGGATTAATTTATGAACGTATATGGGCTCCGACGTAGGCGCGTCCGGTGAAAGCCAGTTCTCGCCGGTGCTGACATCGCCTGCGTGAGCGAGGCTCGTCGAGAATATATCGTGTTCCTGGATATCGCCAGCGAGTGCTGTTATGACGAAATCTGTACCGCTGCCACTCTCTGGAGGCTGGTTAAAAAGCTTCGCAAGATCCGCGCCGAGTCCGCGAGAAGGTTGATCTACGACTCGCGCAACGGAGCGCCGCGTCTCGTGTCTAGGGTCCGGGGCAGCACTATTTCCCAAGAAGCCGTAGCGACGAAGATCGATTTCCATAATATCACTATGAGGTGTGTAAGAAACGTGTTAGGAATCTGTGACAGCCACCAAGCCTCATCATCGATGGGGGCGGTCTTACCTCAGATACTCCTCGTACCCATTAGGTCCAAGGTCATTTAGAGCGGGTTCCGTAGGGCAGCCAAGGAGCCACGCCTTCGTACCCTCCTCATTCATAGTGCAATAATGCCACCTATAACCTGTCTTGAAAACCTCTTGACCCTCGGCGAGCTTCTGCCAGCGGAGGGTCCCAAGGTCCAACGCAGACAGAGAACAGAGGTTGGATGTGATTGTGGCAGCTGGAGTCTGGAAATCGAGCAACGTTCCCGAGGAGTAGACATGGAAGTGATAACCTTGGCCTTGCGATGGGATATTCGCACCGGAGATGAACTTGAGAGAGGATATAGCCCCAGGCGCCATGGGTGAGTAGGATTGAAGTTGGAATGAAGGAGGGTTAACCTGCGCAGTCCGGGAGTTGGCAGCGTAACCAGAAGTTCCAACGACAGCTGGTTGCGAATACGGCGTTCGTGGAGACCCAATCGCCCGACTTGAGACAGAATGGCGGTCAAAAGTACCAATTTGAGGCGAGGACTCAAACGCTGGATTCCCTTTCAAATCGAGCCAGTACAGTTCACCAACTTTATCCATGTCTTGACTTAGCCCCCCGAAGATCCACACCCTCTCGCCCCAGATGTAAGCGGAATGATCGAATCTTGCCACGAATCTCCAAGAACGAGACCACGTATAGGTCTTGAGATCAAGAAAGCAGATATCGTCAAGAACATAGTTATCGCGGCCGGTTATACCACCGATGACAAAAAGCTTGTCTTCATGAAGGACAGCAGCATGGCGTGCGCGGCCCTTGGGAATGTGACCGGAAACTTGAGGCTTTGTCCAGTGCGCAGTCTCGAGGTCGAAAATTATAAGGTCCGAGAGGTAGGCACGGTGCTCGTTCTCGCCGCCGAATACAAGGAGTTTGTTGCCCTGGTACAACGTTGCGGTATGCCCTAGGCAACATCTCGGTCTTAGTGCGAGTCCAGCAGAAGTATAATAAAGAGACAACCGATAATAAAAGTGAAAGAAGATAAGCAGTTCGACTCACCCATGCGGACGCCCGGAATATCCCCAAAGTTAGGAACAAGACTCCATTGATTGGTGGTAAGGTCGAGTCGTAGGACATGGTTGTAGACCTCGTCGGTGTATTGATCGAATCCGCCAAAGGCGTAAATCTGATTGTTGCCGCAGTGTGTGACCGACGCATTGACAAGGCACGCCGGGCGATTACCCAGAGTACGAGTCACTCGAGGCCTGTAGCCATCCGTGATGCCCAGCTTTTTCAAGGGTGAATTCGGCATGATGTAAGTGTTGTTCGACGTTACGGAATTCGGTGTTCCGCTGCTGTTGGCAACGGCACTAGACGCAACAACGAGCTCGTTTCCGGTCGAGACAGAGGAGCCGGGATGTGAACTTTGGGAGGCAAGGGAGGAGATTCCGAAAAGGGACGCATTTGGTCCAGGGGTCGATGGCTCGGCCATGGTACCAGCGAACACCACAGTCAAGCTGGAATGCGTTATAGAATCATATTCTAGACGCGGTCACGAAGAGAGCTTGAATGCCGACCTAGAACCGGGTCCCTGAGTTTTGGAAGGCGAAGAGGAAGAAGACGGAAATTTGTGTGGAGCAAAAGTCAAAGTCATGCAACGCAGGCTCAACCCGCCATTTGAGACTATGCAGTGACCATTTGGCATGCGCAGAGGTTATGACAATGGATGGAGGGACCAAGCCTCATGGATTTGCACAGGGAGAGAGCGAAAGTGGCGTTTAAAGTTGCAGGATGAAGTGTTTTGAATGCGCTTATTGGCTCCTTCCCCCTGCGCTGAATGGGTCTCAAGAAAAGTAAGGAGAAGAATCCGATAATTAGCCGACATTGCACGTGAGGTGGAATCGATGGAGCAACCGTCGTCTGCTCGTTGCTGGGTTAGCTATGGTGGGGCATCAAAGTAAATAAAAGGAGCTGGAAGCTCCCGAGCTATTCAACCTCTCTCTCTTCCTTTCTCCATCAGAACACTCTACATCCCGCTTCCTTTCACACATCCTTCTCTTCCCGCTCTTCCCTAAGCTTGAAGCTTGTCACACATCTTCAAATCCAAACAAGTCTTTCACAGAACGATTAAAAAGTCCATTAGATCTCTCCGCTGTTCATCGGCCGCTTGATCGCCCCACCGACTTTCGAGGTCATTCTGCGCGAAGACAGACTACCTCTTTCGACATATCGAACAGAAACTGACGACGATAGATACTAACCCAGAATAACTTCCAGGAACCATTAACTTGAGTCTCTTGGAGCTCGTTCGATACTTCGGAGCTCTCAACCTCAATTCACACCGCTGTCATCCCTCTATAGAGACGATTGACTTACACGATCCATTTGGTGATACCTGCACAGCGTTACCACATCGGTTTATCAAGATGGCTACTGCAGCTGTTTCAACACCCGTCAAGTCCCACACTGGACTCTTTTCTTCTCGCACCGCTGGCGGACGCATGCCTCTCACCCCGTCCCCTCGGCAACGAACCTCCACGGCAGTCGACTCCTCCCCCTTCACTCCCGATAAGCAGTCCAAGTCCATCTACAATGGCAACCTTGCGTCTCACTTTGCGAGGTCCAGCACCCATCGCGACTCGCCCAAGTCCAACATTGCCAGGGGAGTGAGCACTCCTCGCAAGGCTCTCGAGCTCGGCGTGTCTGATTTCGCCCTGACCGGAACCGGACTCGCCAAAACCCCTTCTAGTGCTAAGTCCAAGAAGGGAAGCCTAAGGCACAAGGCAAACAAGACGACCTTGACCTATGCTGCCGACAGGTTCATTCCCAACCGCGGTGCGAGCTCGGCAATCGCCAACGTTGGTTCTAGCAAACTTGACTTCGGCGAGAACAAGAGGCCCAAGAGCAACGGCAACGAGGGTTCGTCCGTCCTTGCTTCTGCCACAGATGATGCCATCTCTGCCCTAGAGGGCCTATCCCTCAACGATGATGAGACCACCAGCTACTCTCGCCCTTCTCCCAACACTGTTGCCTACCAAGACTCCCTCGCCAACGCGTGCGGTGTGAACCTCAACACTCGTATCCTCCAGTTCAAGCCAGCGCCCCCCGAGTCCTCTAAGCCCATTGACCTTCGCCAGCAGTACAACCGTCCTCTTAAGCCCGCCAATAGCTCTGCTCAGCTGAGGCGGCGGATTGCCACTGCTCCCGAGCGTGTCCTTGACGCTCCTGGTCTTATTGATGACTACTACCTCAATCTCCTTGACTGGAGCTCGGGCAACCAGGTTGCCATTGGTCTTGAGCGCAACGTCTACGTTTGGTCGGCCGATGAGGGTAATGTTAGCTGCCTCCTTGAAACCAGCCCCGATACCTACATTAGCAGTGTCAAGTGGTCCGGTGATGGCGCTTATGTTGGCGTTGGTCTTGGCACCGGCGAGGTCCAGATCTGGGATGTCGCTGAGGGTATCAAGGTCCGAAGCATGTTTGGCCACGACACCCGTGTAGGCGTCATGGGCTGGAACAAGCACATCCTTTCCACTGGTGCTCGTAGTGGTCTTGTTTTCAACCACGACGTCCGCATTGCCGAGCACAAGGTTGCCGAGCTTGTTTCCCACACCTCCGAGGTCTGCGGCCTCGAGTGGAGGTCCGATGGTGCTCAGCTCGCTACTGGCGGCAACGACAACCTCGTCTCCATCTGGGATGCTCGATCCTTGGCTGTGCCCAAGTTCACCAAGACCAACCACAAGGCTGCCGTGAAGGCTCTGGCCTGGTGCCCCTGGAACATGAACCTCCTTGCCACCGGCGGTGGTTCATACGATCGCCACATTCACTTCTGGAACTCGACCTCGGGTGCCCGCGTCAACAGCATCGACACTGGCTCGCAAGTTACTAGCCTCCGATGGAGCCCCCATTACAGGGAGATTGTCAGCTCGAGCGGCTTCCCCGACAACTCCCTCAGCATCTGGAGCTACCCCACCCTGGTCCGCAATGTCGAGATCCCCGCTCACGAGAGCCGAGTCCTTCACAGCTGCCTCAGCCCTGACGGCCAGATGCTCGCCACTGCCGGTACGTTTAAACCTAACATGATCATATTTCTCGGAACTCCAAGGAATATTGGAACTAACGAAGTAATAGCTGCCGACGAGAGCTTGAAGTTCTGGAAGATTTTCGAGAAGAAGGCCGGCGCCTCCTCCAGCTCTTCCGCCAGCGGATCCAGTGGCAAGGGCGAGATGACCAAGCAAATGTCCATCCGATAAACTCCACGATCATCAAATCCATGATCACGTCCGGTAGGTATATCTCTTATTATTAAGGTACGGACAAATGGGATACCGGTCAGGGCAACGGTCGGGTTTTGATCTTCAGCGAGGCGTTGAGGAGTTCTTCCCGGCAAAGTCCAGAACGCAACAAGGACGGGGAACATTGTTTTATTTTTTGCTTTCCCTCTCCAGGATCGGGTTCCAGACAACGAACACAAATGGATTAGTTTGGTCATGAGTTTATGAGTATGATATCCAAGAAAGGACTTATTACGTTGTACAAGCATCGATGATAGCATAGTTCACACCAGAATGGACTGGGATTAATTAATACATGCATGGCCTTGATGGCCCACATGTGAAACTTACAATCCACGGCGCCCATCAAGATGATAACATCAAAATCTGTACGGGAATTACAATCATACCGTCAAGAAGGTAATAATTTTTTAGTTGAACAGTCATCAGGATGTTGACTTGGAGATCCAAGGATGTCGATCGCTCCTGGAGTTTAGCGCAGGAGTCTAGGCGTTCTGGGGCAAGTTCAAAGCCCAAGATGACTAATCGAGCGCTGCGTTCTGAGGTGATAGCCTTGTCAAAATCCAACAGACCCAACGAACTCTCCCCACTACACACTCATAGGGCCAAACTCCACCATATATCCCAAGCTGTCCATACTACATACTACGTCGAGACACACCCCGATTCTAAAGTCGCATCCCATTCCACAGTGACTGCATTCCACCCAAGGCCAGTACGATTAAATACAACGGCCTGCAACACACAGAGTTCAATCCAGCCACGGACGCGTGTGGCTTGGGAGCTCTCTACCTGGTAACCTTCAGATAGCAACAGACACAATCCAGCGATCACATTCCTCGACTGAAAGCGTGTGCGCCAGCGACGACAGCATACCTCGACGGAAGCTTTTCTCGCCTTGGACTCGCATCTCGTTCCTTCCCACCTACTTTCCCACTTGCCGCCCAACCACGCCTCGCGCCGCCTAAATAACCCACATCCCGCCACCCACCTTGCTATCATCAGAAATCCATCGAATCGACTGTCGCAATGTCGAACGCAGTGGTTGGAACGGTTTACGACCAAATAATCAAGGACGTCATTGAGAGCTCTCGAGTTGATTTCGAGGAGGGTGGCGTTGACGAGTGCGTTTTGGACGAGCTCCGAGAAGTAGGTACTGTTTCGTTAGTTTTTTTACCCCTTCAACCTTCAGGAATGTGACCATGCGCGTCTGCCATCGCTTGGCCCGGATCGAGTTTCCTCTTGGAAACTAAGAATAGTTGGCTTGGGGTCGAAGATATATGTGGGAATGTGATCGTCTTGCAGCATGAATATTAAATGTGGTGGTGAGGGTCGTCATCGCTCTGGGTCATATTGGGCGGGTCGAGAACCACAGGAATTGGGGAGAGCAAGGGGCCTGAGGGGGCGAGCCAGCATTATTTGGGTCTTTTTAAGCACAATTCCCCTCTCCCCCTCCTTGGTCCGACTGCTGCCTGTTCCCACTCTTACCGCGTGTGATTGGTTCGCTTATTATGCCGCTTGCGGAACACACGTTTTCGTCCTCACGCTGTCACTCTCACTCTCACCCTCACCCTCACTCACTTCATCAAGCCTCGTCTAAGACGAGCGGGCCCCTGTGTCATTTTGAATGCTCTCGATTGTATCTTTGTATACTAATGATGAATTAATAGGGCTGGCAAAAGAAGCTTTCTCAACTTAGAGTTGCGGAATTTCCTTGGGATCCTAAGCCCGATGCAGTTGTTCCCCCTCCAGTTTCCCTTCCCAATGTTGGCAATGTCGCCTTTGCCCAACAACAACTAAGCCCTCAGCCTGGCGCTCAAGCCTTACCCCTACCTGTTATTCCCGCTGCGGCGAATGGACAGCCTCTTCAAGGCGATGTCAAAATGGAGCCAGACATCAAGCAGGAGCCTGGTCTGCACCCCAACATGGTGCCTGGCATCCCCACGGATTCTCGAAGCGTCGCCGCCGCCCGTGCGTCCCAAGCCCTCCAGAAGAACTACGGAAATAGGGCTACTAGTTCTATCAATGCCATACAGGCTGGGATGACGGCGCAGGCTCAAGGCCTCAATGGCCACAATGCCAATCCCCAGGGTTATCCGCAGAACCCGCCGGGACATCTGCCCATGCCCCAAACTGATGGAGCCGATGAGGCCCAAGTTGAAGGCGTCTTGATGAATCGCAATGCCGACGGCGAAATGGTCGAGATGGGGCGCTTCGATATCGACCGTATGCTGCATGAGCAGATAATGGCCAAGGCCAAGAGTATGGAAGGCGGAGGCTTCATGGTCCCCCTCCAAGAGGCCGTCAAGCACCCGTCCAAGGTTAGAAGACAGAAGAAGGCAGGCATTGCCCAGGTTGACGGAGAGGATGAGGATGACGAAGATGCGATAAACTCCGATCTTGATGACACAGACGATGACCGGGAGGACTCGGATGTGGATGATGATGGCCTTAGTCATATGATGCTCTGCATGTATGACAAGGTCCAGCGAGTCAGGAATAAGTGGTACGTTCCCTCCTTGCCTTGATCAATATTGATGACCCCATGATCCCATCCCCCTTTTTTGAGTTGATTGAATTTTATGTGCTAATGATTCATACAGGAAGTGTACTCTCAAGGATGGTGTTCTTACTGTCAATGGCAAGGAATACCTTTTCCACAAGGCCACTGGCGAGTACGAGTGGTAGATGCAGATAAACTCACAAGAGCGGACTCTTCTACCTTCGTCGTTTGTTTCTCATCTTATCGGGTTTCCTTTTTTGTCCCTTATTTGAAACGGGTGTGGCCTTCTCCACGAGTTACACAAAAAGGATCGATGTATCCACGGGTTCGGCTCTATGCCGGCCAGAAAGCGAAAGGAACGGATCGCTCTTTTTTTTTCCAGTTTGCGGGCAACTACCGCCCGCGCTCTCTCGCCAATCTCACCATCTCGGGGCGCCCGAGGAGTCCGTCGATGGGCCCGAAGTAACCGAGGCTGGAAGAAGAATTGGGAGGAAGCATGTATGATATAACGAACACAACCAATGAATAGAACGGAAATTCGCGTTAGAGGATCTAGCTTGTAGTACCTCGTAGCCTGGCACATGCACCATCGCTCATGATTGCGTTGGCCAAAAAGGGGGAACAGAATTAGTTCGATTCACTCCGACCAAACAAGCCCTCCTCCTTTTTGCTTTGCCTTTTCACACAGAGGACAGAGGTTCACCCAGGGTCATGGCACCAAGAGCGGAGTATCTGGTCCGCCCGCCCACGCAACTCGGCAGAGGTGGGTGTGGTGAACCCGCAAGGATTCCCTGTTCCTCCCTGCATTCGTGTAAGTACAAAGTCGTGTTAGGTGCGGAAGGCTTGGGTCAGGTGCTTCTTCTCATTTGGCTTCGCACACACATCGATTGGGTCTAACTTGCAGGTCTTTGGAAACTCGCGATGCCCGAGTGGCACCGAAGGCCTGGCCCCTTTTCATCAACATACCCGATCTTCTCTCCCCGGTTTGGATTAGAATCCTCGTGAACCCCCTTCCCCATCTTTCCTTCAAGGGGGTGTAAAAGCTCAGTTTACGGGGATCCCCGATGACTTTTCCCTTTTATCTTTCTTTATTTCCTCCTCCGGGGGAATCAACGGCTATTTTGTCCCCTTCTGGCTTATTTTAAACTCAGTTCCAACTCCCGCCCGAGCCGGTATCTCAAAATATCCCTGGCCGGTTTAATCCTACTCCTACGAAGTACATGAATATATCTCACCTCATCTGCCCAACGTTGCATTTCTGCCACAGTAAGAGCGGGAAGATCGGGAAAGGTGGAAGTAGAAAAACACTAGCCCTCAGAACTGAGAATTTTTCGTGAACCAACATGTTTATTTTGATCGACCGCTAATTTCCGTCACTTATATTATTATTATTTTTTTTTTTTACTATACGCGAAAGAAGAAGAAGAAAAAGGAAAATAATAACATCTCCTTCTTCGGTTAATGGCCCCAAAAGAGACCGCCTGGGGGGCACAAGGTCGACATACCGGGTCATGACCGAACCCTCCCCCCTGCTATAATATGCAGTATTAATGGGCTACAGGTTGCAATGTTGCACCCGACGCACCTCTTTCTCCCTCGCAACACGCAGCGCGACCCAGAAAAGGGAAGGGATGGGGGCCAGTCTCAGTATAGTGGCCCCCTCCCCCCTCTTTTTGCTTTTGCTCGTGTTGTCCGCGACGCCTAGCAAAGGCGGTCGGGCTTTGCTTGAGAAAGGGGGTTTCGGGCCCGACAGTTTGGTTTACCCTGGTTGAAAAGTGGGCGCTGGCAAATCAATAGTTTAGATCAATCGAGAGTACCAAGTACCAAGGTACTTGTACATAGGAAGTACTCAATTAATCCAACTTCGTCCTCTCATGTCGGACTGTTTTCCTCTTTCTAGGTTTGCAGTTTATTACTGTTTAACATTGAAGTGTCCCAATCTTGATCCTTCTAATATCACTGCACCCATAAATAACACCAGAAATGGTTTTCAAAAGTTGGAGATACGAAATCCAACTCATTTATATTCATCCATGTAAATTTCGTGCCACACAGACTTCCAAGCATGATCTGAAGGGCTCCTCTCTGTGCTGCATGGTGATGACATCCTGTGCTACTCTTGTCCTGTGGTGCCTTCCTAATGCAAACCTGATGTTGTACGAAGTACCGAGGTAGTACTTTGTAATTGGACTCGCGTTTTTCGAGGCCAACCGAACCCGCCGCTCACTTCGCTCTTTCTCGTCCCGTCGTACTTGTACTGCCGTGCTCAGCCCTCATACAGCTACCTGTTTTGGACTCGGACAATATATTGGCTGGGATTATTATATATCGCCGTATCACCGAGGTCCGGTAGTACGACATACGTGTCCGCGTCAAGGGAGACGAAGCTGCATCGCATCCGGGAGTAATTACTTCGTTGGGGGGATTAATTCCGCGGACGCACCCCATCTACGGCTTCCAAGGCCTGCCCAAACAGGGAACAATTTCAGTTTCCAAAAGTTCGTGGTTCGAAAACGACTAAGATGAACCCAAGGAACAACGGCCTCGCGATGTAACCTCCATGAAATGAAATGGCCACCATCATCCAGGTCAGAAATGAAACGAAATCAGATGCCGCCTGCGCCCCCTTCCTTCCCTCGAACCAGCTCATCGGTTGGCATCCGGGGGCTGACCCGTGTCCCCCGGCCATTCTCGTTCTCCGGCAAGGACAAGTAGTGTAAGAACGTGGATGCAACCCAACCCTCCCTTCTCCCCAGAAACCCCCTTCGCGGGACCCGCCAGGTCACTCTGCCTAACCCAGAGACTTGGTAACCGCAAATGCCGCCAAGGAGGCCGAAATGTGGTGCTACACCTGGCAAAGTGGACACGAAAGTGCCAACAGCATTAAACCGACCATCACATCAATCACATCCCTTAGTTCCGAGTGACACCTGACACGTTTTCCAGCCATACGGCCTCCACGCTAGGCCCATCGATTCTTTGTCCTTCCCCCCCCCCCCCCCCCCCCCACCCCCCAAAACCCCACTTCGTGTTCTTCTCTGTTACTCACTGACGAGCGTGTTGGTCGGAACAGTAGGCCTACGACTAGGATTGAATCATGCAGGTTGATGGATGCGGCAGAAATGGCTAACATCTGGTGGCCTGCTAAAGCCCGATGACGCGCTTGGCCGACTGGTTTTCGGGGTTACTAGTAGGTTGGCCAGCGCCCTTTTTTTTCGGAGAAGTACTTTTTTCGTTCTCACCCCCATCCCTCTAGGCAGTTCTATCCCGGCATCTTCTTCTGAGTTGGCTGGGCATGAATCAGTCCATCTTCACAGCCTAGATCAACAAGGCTTCCGGAGCTTCTCAACTTGCTCCGCTAAGAGTCGTCCAGGGTTTATCGCGGCCCCGATAAGACCGATGATCCATACCTAACGCAGCTGGCTTCTGACACCATTACACCGTCTATTACACGACCCAGAATACCGGCATTTCCCTAGGGCCACCCGAGAATGGTCTATCGACAGGTCGGTGGATATTATGCCTAGTGTAGCCCTGGTGCCAAGTCTAGTGATTAACCTCGCTCCATAAGTAGTAATTGCTGCGGCGTAATTTTGGTGGTGGTGCGAGGCATTATTGTCCAGATTTCACTTTGGTAGTCGAGCAGCGCCATGTGCCACGGGCGATTCGGCGAATTCCAAGGCAAAGGGATGGTGTGGCACCAAATCCGGCATGGCCGCCATCATGGGATATCTTTTGTAATAACAGAGGATTATTTTCTTGTATGGTGTGACCGGGAAGCGGATTTAATGAGGTTCAGTCCAAATCATGTTCGAATGCATCCTCATGCGCCTCTAGCTTGGTTCGAATCTTACCCTATCAATTTGTGCGACCAATGCGTGGAACAGCCCGCCCTCCAACAACGAATCCTTCTGGACGGATCGGGACCCCAAGAATGACTGAGGGGGCACAAGAACTATTAAGCGCCCACCCAGTTCGAGAGTCCAATAGCGCCTGACGCTCGACGAGGTACAGTGACAGGAAGCAGGTTCTCTTTGACCTCCTCTCCGCTCTGCTTCCGGGCGAAAAGTTGGGTGTCCTACATCATGGATAAGCGACCATCAGACCATGGCGACATGTCCCGTCACCGCCAGATTGAGGTCTTGAAGGAAGACTATCCAGATAAGTGCTAGCAACCTTCATCCATTGAGGTCGGGATGCATAACCAGGGTTCTGAATGGCTGAAGTGTGCCCGAGAACATCCCTGCATGAGGAGGGCCATCTTGGCTGTCCGACCAGTTAGCATTGAGGAGTAAATTGATGGTACCATTGGTCGAGAGCGTGCAGCTCTAGCATCACGGTGAGATTATTGTCGGCTGCCATCCACCCTGTTCTTGGTGGCGACCCTCGCTAAAGTCGCTTATGTTCGTCGTCCCATGCAGTCGATGATGTTCGATCGATTAAAAAGCAAGTCATCCGCTGACCGACTCAAGTTACAAGGAGAGATTTGGCTTCCCCGACCCTCCCTAGACTTCCGAAAAGGGTTGGGAGTATATTAATTAATACCTATTGCGATGCAGTCATTGATCCCGGCGCTCAGATGGAAAATGGAAAATGGTGTGAAAGACTTGGCAGGATGGATGCTGGGAGACAAGTAGTGATACTTCTTGGCTGCGCTGGTCCCGACAGACTGGGTCAGGCTATTCCACTTCAGAGTCCTTCCAATAAAACGACCCGGCTCGCTAAAGTGGCGGCTGCAGGATTCAAACCACATGCGCAATTCGAAGGAACCCAGGGTCATTTACTGGAAATGGGGGACAGGGGGAAGGATTTTCTGCGTTCTGTCTATGGGACACAAAACATCGGCTGTACCTGTAAAGTGACCTCGTACAGTCCAGTGTCCTTCTGTACTCTGGTCTTCGGGGATATATCAAATATATTTTCCTGCTCTCGCTGCTTTGTCGCGGATCTTTAGGGGCGTTGTAGTTGGACATCAGACGCCAGATCCACTGACGGATGACAGTTGCTGCCAAGGTTCATGCCAAACGTTATTCCCTGCAAAGTAGTCTGGGAGAATGGGACATTGAAGGGAAGAAGACGGTGTAATTGAGATCAATTGATAGTGACGGCAAAAGTACGACACGTCACATTGGTGCACCCCACTTCACCGTCCAAGACGATGCAAATTGGTACACCAGGGAGAACCGCAAGCGGTGGCTCCTCACACCTAACATCTTAAAGTGCGAGACACATCCGTATCCGTAGATATCAATGATTTGTCTGGGGGATCGTCCTCGACCTTCCGTTTCTGCCTCGCCAGTTAAATCAGCTGTCAACCACGGTCCGCCGTCACACCAAGGCTTATCACTCCAATAGATGGAGGTACTTGTAAGTGGTATCCACCGCTACTCTCTTGCCAGAGCTTCTACTTACACTACGATGTAAAGCTCCACGGATGCAACATTCAAGCCTACGAAGTAGTGCAGGATTGGAAATGTCAACCTATATTAATACTACTTGTACTTCGTAGGTGATGACCACCCCATTTGATTTGATAGCAAAAACTCACGGCCAACGCCAAGATTGGAACAAAACACTCACATTGTCCGTCCTCTGACCTTGGCTTAGGGACTAGCAAGGGTATTCCAAGAAGAGAGCGTTACCCACCAGGTCGGCCTAACCATAAGCGGCGACGATTGGACAACAATTAATAGCCGGGGGACGGGTCGGGACGCTAGTCGGAAATGAACAAACGAAGCTGGAATGAGGTGGCAAAATCCCCAAAAAATGCCTTGTCGCCGTCCGACCCAGCTGTCTGGTTGTTTGAGACCTGGTCCAATACCTCGGGTTTCTTTCAAGTACACTTGTACATACTTCTACGAAGTACTTCGTACACCGTCTACCCACACTCGGACAGCTTCAGAGTGGAGCAGACGGTGTCTCCTCTTGGTATCAAATCGATCTCGGGTCGCGATTGGTAATGAGTGCCTCTGGTGTCCGCACTAGTGGACGACATCTTACATCAGACACGCATGAATTGGCTAGGCCAGTCTGCCAACTTGCCGTCCCTGGTTAGGGAGGAGCGGTGACCACAAGAGCAATACGATTACAACGTGTTGGTCCTTCATCCTGACTTCGTCGTGTTCCTTTCTTCCATTGTCACTGGAGGCTGTTGTTTCTTTGGGGGCGGGGATGCGAAATTAGTCATATAGTAACCTACGCTATAGGGCCAGGGCTGGAGTCGAATGTACGAAGTACTTATGCCAGGCGTCCGCCAATGAACACTGTGTGAGCACTGTAGTTTTCACTGCTTCTTTCATTGTTCTACGGATTCGACTTGGAGTCTTGGTGTACAAAGGGAGGTATCACCAGATGAAGCTGTGTGGGTTAAACGGGAACTGTTGTTACCGGCAGAGCTTTCTGCCCCCGCGCCTTCACATCGCTGATGTTTATCTTTTTTTTTCATGCCAAGCGTAGGCATGAGAATAAGGAATGAACAACTGGCAGAGCGTCCACGGCGATACTTCGTACTGGCGAGAGCCTTGGGCTGTCGGGTACTTCGTACATCGCCATCGCCTCCTTGGTACCTGTGCCTCAGTGCAATCATACGAAGTATATGAAAGACCTGGAGGACGAAGTAAGCTCTATAAGTTGGAAAACCTAGTGATAATTGAGGGATGATGGTCATTTTCGCTCCTTCCGTCCTCCAAAATACATCCAACAAGGATTGTACACATCAATTGAGACGAATTGCTCTGTTGATACTTATTGGGCGCCCTACTTATTACCGCAGGTTCCACCTTTGTACAGAGTAGTACACCACCACTTCGCAGAAATGATTCGGAGCGGCAAGTGCATCCCTTGCCGTATTGAGCATTAATCCAGGATTGCCGGTCACCCCTGGACTTTCTCTGTTCTCATCAGAACCGTAATCTGCAACCGGGCATGGATGCCTCATCACTGGCATGAGAGCCTGCTTTGCCGTCAGAAGAGCCGCCAATTAGCACTCCGAACTTGTACTTCGTAATGAAGTACCTGACTGTATACACACAGTACATAGAGTATCGTTCACCTTCCCACCATACCACTCAATGGGCCTTCTTTCCTTCATACTCTACATTTGTCGAAGTTGCCAAGAGGGACTGCGTCTGCGTTGCCCTGCCCTGGATGGACCTCCCCCACCCTAGACGCACATGCAGTAGCTGCACCGCGGCACCCTCGAATAATCTACAATTGACCAGACGGTGGACCTGGACAGACTTGTTAAATTGGTCATTGTGCTTTGGACCAAGACTGTACTTGTACAATTTTATTCACACTAATTAGGTTCTGAAAATACTGGTCCTTCCTTCCCCCGATGTTACTGGGTTGACAAAAATCCCAGCCGAGTATAGTGTAATCCGCCGATTGCGCGCCTTAGTGGCAGAACAGGCATGCGTGACGCAGCCCTGGCAGCGCCTGAAGCCTGCTTGAATTAGATTGCGGGATCACTAGATTGCCAGCCGAGCTCGGTAATGAATGGAACATTGAACCTTGCGCAAATCGAAACTACCACACCCTTACCCTACGAGGAGCCACCACAGACTGACAATCCCGCTTGCTGGTTGCTCGCATCAAATGCATCGAAAAGACGAAGTTCAAATTACAAGTCTTCCGTCGTAGGACGATCCCAGTCCAATGCGAGGTACGAAGTACATATATCCCCAGCCCGTGAGCACATCAAGTACGAAACGTACGCGACAACACCCTCGCTTCCTCCAGTGTTCAGTTTCACGCATAATTCTCCAAAAAAACCCAAGGGTGTGTAGAACATCCAGTACCATCATACTGCGGAGGACTCGATCGTCTGGGCCACATACCTATTCAATGCCCCTTTCATCCTGGTAGGGACATCGATCAGATGGGAGAGGGTGTATTTGCATTTGAGCGTAGTACATCAAATTGATTGATGTAGCTTGAGTTCGAGATTCCAAGTTGTCGTTGCAATGCTAGTAACGGTACTT
>NJFT01000294.1:0-41710 GCA_002221725.1 Scedosporium boydii
CCCCCCCCCCCCCCCCCCAACATAGAAAAAGGAAAAATAAAATAAAATAAAATGAGATAAAATAAAACAACCCACTTACACACACCTTCAAGCATCATCCTCATCTCCCCCACAAACCAAATCCTCCTCCTCCACCGCGTAAAGACCTCCACGTCCTTCGCCTCCGCCCACGTCTTCCCCGGCGGCAACCTCGACGCCCTACATGACGGGCCCGTTGCGCCTCCCAGCGAAGGCGCACTTAGACACGCTGACGGGCCCGCGTACCGCATCGCGGCGCTGAGGGAGTGTTTCGAGGAGAGCGGGATTCTTCTGGCCAAAGGGAAGGGTGAGGGGAAGGATGGCGAGTTGGTGAGCGTGAGTGAGGGGGTGAGGGATGAGGGGAGGAGGAGGGTGCATAGTGGAGAGGTGAAGTTTGGGGATTGGGTTGAGGGTGTGGGCGGTGTTCCCGACGTTGGTAAGTGTCCAGGATCCCAACTTCTTTACTTCCTCTTCCTCTTCTTGTATCTCGGCGTCTCGAGAGGGTTTTGACTGACACGGCGTTTAAAAAGACGGACTTATCCCCTTCACGAGATGGATCACTCCCCCTCCAGCACCCAAACGCTTCACCACCCAAATGTACCTCTACTTCCTCCCTCCCAACCCCGAAACCATTCCCTCCTCCTCTTCTTCTTCTTCCTCCTCCTCCTCCTCCTGCTCCCAAGAACCAGCCATCACCATCCCCACCGACACCTCCCCCATCATCGTCCCCACCCCGGACGGCGGCATAGAACACACCTCCGCCACCTTCGCCACCCCCTCAACCTGGCTCTCCCTCCACCACGCCCGCAAAATCAGCATGTTCCCCCCTCAATACTTCCTCCTCACCCTCCTGTCGCGCTTCTTCCCCCGCGCCGCCGAGGCCGGGACGCCCTCCCGCTCCGTCGTCGACCGCGAGCGGAGGGACCTGCTCGAGTTCATCGGTAGGGTACCCGCTACGTTTGGCGGCGAGCGGGAGCTGGGGCATCCAACTTCGGCGATTCCGTGGGCTGAGAAGATTATTAGCCCGAGGGTGTTGAAGGCTAGGGCGGATGGGTATCTTGTGCTGGGGTTGGATAGGACAGGGGCGGAGGTGGAGGCTATTGGGGATGGGAAGGTTAGGGGTGGTGTTGCGGACGCGGTTGTTGTTGTGAATCTGAAGGCGAAGGGTGGGCCGTGGAACTTGGGTGTGTTTGGAAAGGATGAGGCGATGAAGGAGGAGAATCTGGTCAAGGGAGGAAAGCTCTAATGAGATGTGAAGCGTCTGAGGACGAAATGAACATTATCATTTATTTATCTTGATCTCGAGACGAGAGGGGAGAATACTTCTTGTACATAAGAGATCCGTTGCCGATATAATATATATGTGCATAGCCAACTCCAGATATGAGTTCCTAGGTTCAACAACCTTTTCCCTCCCGTCCGGTCCATCTAAATTAGACAATGAATCCGTGTCCATATATTGATGTCTATCCCCGAACTCATACACAGACACCTGCCAAAATCAAGAAAAATAGGTATCACAATAGCTAAAAAGGAAGACAGAAAGTGCAGAAATCCCGAGACATCAGACAGAAACCTAACCTCCCAATAAACTCCATCTCCAGTAATATATCCCAGTCTACGTCATCCCCAACCCCCTCACAGTATCCCCCCAAGACTGCCAATTAAAGTCGTCAATATTCATAATCCCGTCATCCCCGCCTTCACCGGGTACTAATCCCAGAGCTTGTCCCTGGGCCTGTCCCTGGCCTTGCGCTTGGGCCAGAGCGCCGCCACCACCACACGAATTTATGACTGCCGCCGCATAAGGATCCTGCCACAGCCATGGCGGTACGTTGCTCGCAGCTTGCGCGTGTACCCCTTGTAAATTCGGCAAGCCCATCTGCGGTGAAGTTTGGGCATCTTCTCCTGCCGGTTGTGTCGGTGATGTTAAGATCGTCTGGCTGCCGTGTACGTTTGGTGTTTGTATGGCAGCAGTAGCGCCAGTTTGTAGGATGGGCTGCGCCGGCGCCGCAGACGGCAGAGTCGCCCCGGGTGACATGACCCGCCACCACACGATGGGATCGAAGGGCGCGTCGAGCATCTCGTCGAGGTACGCTTCCCTCGTGGTATCTAACCCAGATGCCGCCTGCTGCACGCTCGCGCGAACCTGCTGCTCCGTCGCCGGTTGGGGCACATAGCCCCCGCGATTGCCATTGAGGGTTCCTCCCATTTGGGAATCGGGCTGGGCAAGCCGGGGGGCCTGTCCCGAGATAGCCGTAACCTCTCCTCCCTCACTAAGGGTAGTTTCCGGCTGCACAAGTTCCAACCACCGCTTGCGGACCTCCTCCAAGTCGACGTCCAGCCCGGGCGCCCGACCGAACCGCGGCCTGTACTGATTATGCCGGTCCGCCAAGTCCAACTTGCGCACTTCCTCGGGGCTAGTCTTGAGTCGCGCGATTTCAGACTCCCGATGCCGACGCGCCTTGAGGAGCAGTTTCCGCAGTGGCATCCACACGGCCAGGTGATCGGCCGTCTTGGTGAGATCGAAGTTCTGGCGGTTGTTGAGGGTCCGGTTCAGGTCACCCCACGCTCGCTCCAAAGTCGGTGACCACGGCCGACGGCACATCTCGAGAAGGATGTACGCGATGGCGTGCCATTGTGTGTACGTCTGAAAGAGCCACCTCCACCGCTTAAACTGGGGATCGTTGTTAAGTTTGTAGCTGTATTCTACAATCTCGACGGCCGAGATGAATAGCCTCTCTTTGATCGCTTCCGAGAGGTCGTTTCCGTTGCCGGGGAAGAGTGCGGGCTGGTAGATGATGAGGGAGCTCTTGGCCATCAAGATGCGTGCTACCAACGTCGCCATGATAATGAGGGGGCGGTTTTCGTCGTCGCAGTATTTCAAAAAGTTGGCCTCGACTCTGGCGTACGTTTCGACGAGCATACGTTCCCTCTCCGCCATGCTCGAGGACGTATCCTTGGGGCAGACCGAACCGGCGGCCGTAGCGAGGGCGAAGAGGCGGCGGCTTAGAGCAATGACCTCGTGGCGCACAAGAGCCATGGACGTGTCGGTTAGCCCCTCGCGGGCTGGAGGCATTTCTGTCGATTCCGGGCTGATATCTTCGTCGTTGATGTTGGTGGGGAATTCAGTGTCGAAGGTGCGGGTGACGATGGTGAGATCCGTACCCATTTCCTCGGCAGAGCGCATGTCAATTGCGCAAATCACCCACCATACCCGTCTTCTCATTTCGGTCTCGAATGGCGGCAGATTGAAATGGGTGCCATCACGGTGGAGGCCTAGGCCCTGAGCGATTCGAATGGCCAGACCGGTAGTCGTCCAGCAAAACCGCGTATCATCAATTCGTCGAACCACCACTAGGTATAATGTAAGGGCAGTGAGAGACGTGAAATCAAGGCTCCTTAGCAGATTGGTTTTTGCTAGAGCTTGCTCCAGGGCAAATCTATAGCGATTAAGCAGCGGTGTTTTAGGAGAGCCAAGTTGCGCTTCGACCTGAAGGGAACATTACATTAGTACGAGAACAGGAAAATAAAGAAGACAGGTGATGAGAGCTTAAAAAAAATATCATCATACCTCGTCCTCCTCAAGGGCGACCAGCGCGCCAAAGTAAATCGCAAATACCAGCGCCTCATTTGGTGGCGTGAGGTTGGGGGTACCGCCATTTGCGAGTTCTTCAAACGTTTTGTCAAGGGTGGGTACGTGGATGAGCTTTATCGCCGGGTCCACGCTCTCCTTGTACGCCTGCCATAGGAAAGGGATCTGTGACTGAGGAGGATGGAAAGAAGATAGGTCGATGTCGGACGCTCGATAACCGAACATGAAAGCATCGTGGCTATGTAGGTCGGACGACTCGGCCGGTTCTGGAGCTTCTTCTTCAGAGGTATAATCGGTATCATCCGACAAGATGTGGACGCCGTTTCGAATCTCGTCGAACTAAATAACAGCCATCGCAGTGAGTAGAGATGACCGGGATGGAATAGGGTCCCCCCAAAAGAACTTACCTCGTCCTTGACGCTAGACCAAAAAGCACTGCTGATATACCTTCCTTCGCCCTTGTTGATGACCAGCCTTCCAAACTTCTTGTACAAGCTCGCGTTCACCTCGTAATTGGGTGCGTACGATGGAACCGTACGCCCGCCGGATAGCCCAGGAACGGCGGTGATACTAGAAGGCGACGAATCCTCCTTACTCGTCGGTGTCGCCCCGCTACCACTTCCATAGTCGTCGCACGCATCGTGGTCGCAGCCCTCAGGCGAAGCAGTAGACATCGACGTATGACGGACATCACTAGTATCAACCTGACTACTCAACTCCTCAACAATCCCCTCCAACTTCCTCAATCTCTCCAGCAGTTCAATCTCTCGCTTCTTAGAGTTCGGCAGTGGTGCGTCGGGGTCGCGCGGGCGAGGTCGGCGAGGCGCGCGTCCAGGGGCCGGGAAGATGCATTGTATCTGGTTCCTCCGACAGTTGGAGCACGGCATGCGCTTGTCGCAGCGCACCTTGCGACGACGACACGTCACGCAACTGCGAGGATTCAGGGCGGGCGATTTCGGCGCATTGGAACCGGTGGGTGGCGACGGGGCGGTCGAGGGGATGTGGGTGGGGGCCGCGGTGCCCGGCTCGAGGACGGTGAAGGCGGGGACGTGATTGCCTGCGTCCGATGGCGCGGAGGGCGATTCGGGATCAAAATCGGTGTCCATGGTGGTTCGTTCTGTTTTTTTTTTTTCCTTCTTCTTCTCCCTTATTTTCTTTTTTTCTGCTGCAATGCTGCAATGCTGCAAGCCGGAGGGCTGCGGGTGGTTTCACGCTTCGCGGGCGCTTCTCGTCTCTCTCCCTCGGTACATTAGGCGGGGGAAGGGGGGCCAAAGAAAGGTGTGTGGATGAAAGGGCGTGGCGGACTGATGGCGCAGAGGAGCGGACGCCTGGAGTCGGTAAATCTCGTGGCGGACCCGGCGGAGCACGGCAGATTTCAGGTCGTGAATGGATTCTAGATCATATGGAGGCACGGTCGAGCAACTTCGAGCAGCGTGAAGCCGATGGAAATGGACTTGTCGCGGGGAACTCGTGATGAAACTAATGGAGTCATGGAGCCATAGTCTAACTCCAATTTAATATTTTTCTTTTGTTGTTCTCTCCTCACTCCCTTTGCTCCTTCGTTTTGTCGCCTCAACTCTTTCCCAGTTCCTCTTGCGGTTTGGGTTCTTCTTGGCAACGTAAGCAGGCTCCATCGCTTGATTTCTCAGCAGCCTAAACCCAGCTGCCAACTGCCTGAGTCAATTTGGAGGTACTGATACCCCTGCCCAATCCTACGAGACGGACTTCAGGCCCGCACCCCGGTATTGGTTCACCCGAATTTCGGATTTACCAAGGCCAATTGTATCAGTACACCGGCTCCAAGAAACTTCAATCCTTCCTCGCAATCGTTTTTGTTGGATGTTTTCTCGTCACATGAAATCTCGCATCAGAATAATAATCTAAACTAAGCTACATCGGCCGTGATCGGCATTCTTCTGTTGCTCCTGTCATCCGATATTTATTTATTTATTGTTCCCCCCTCTCGCTGTCTCAAATAGGCTCTCCTCCATGAAGCTTGCCCACAAGCTGCGACTAATGCAATTGATAGGCCAATCCGTTATAGCCATTGGTTCCTTTTAGGGCCAATCAAAACATAACGGATTCTGAGGCCGTCTAGGATATCAATATCATGCGAAAAGGTCGAGGTGACAGAAGAGGCCGCCTTTTTCTTTCTTTTTCTGTCTTTTGTTGTTAACACTGTTCTCGAGTATATGAAAATGGAATTCTTAAACTTTTTTCATGATTATCAAGACAGCCCAAAGAGTTATTTTAAACCCAAAAGGGAACCATCGGCTCGAACAGGCGCTATCCAGTTGCTCGCTAGGTAGAGCATCGAATTGTCTCAAAATAGTGAAAACGGTGAATCCCTGTGGAGTGTGAATATGGAACTTGTAATTCAACTCCTTTTCTCTTCCAGAGTTCCATCATGGGTAAAATAAGTTCATTCCAACTGTCACTGCGATAGTCGATAGTGTCTAAACTTAGGTCTCGATATGCACCGTGGCACTAACACAGACAAGATATGAAATGTACACAAGGGCGGGCGCAGGCCGTGGGCGAAGAGTACGCTTATAAGCGATTTCGGCCTTTCGAGCTTCTCCGTTTAAGGGGATCCCTCAGTGCGTTGGAATCATATTACCTTCTCCATCCTCATTCTAGACGAAACCTCGCTCGAAATCGGCCTCGGCTCTCTACGTTTGTGCTGTCCGTGATATCTTCCTCTCCTTATTCTTCTTCGTCTCCTGAATGCACCAAACGCAACAGCCGACAACGAGCAGAAAAACTAAAATAGGGATCCCGACCGCTACGAAACCGAATCCCGCCCATGAAAGCCCGCTAGCCCCCCTCTGACCGGGTTACGGATGTTAGCTTCTGTCCCGGAATGAACATCCTGAGTTCGCCCTTGGAATCTCCGTTGGAGGTGGCGGCGATACGACACTGATATCCGACTTCCCCCATGGCGCTACCCACGCGGAATGTACCAATAGGCCCTGTGTGAGAGTCTCTGAGTCGATCACTGGCCTAGTAGTGAGGTTACCCATAAGTGTTTCGGTAGGCGGCGGATAGGGACGGAGATGGAAATCCTGTATACACGCGGCGGTGATTCGATCGAGAGGGAATGGTGATAGGAGAGAGTAACCACTAAAAGCAGTGTAAGGCCAAATCCCGCCTCTGTGATCTGTTAACTAACCCAGCACAACAATATGCTGTTGTAATGACTTTCTTCTCAACTTTAGCAGTACCAACAGACGATGCAGTCTGGGACTCTGCACAAACAGCAGGACTGAGCGAATCTCAAGTTGACAGGCGGTAAATCTCTCGTCGGCCGGATCAGATACTTTAGCACCGAGTATACTACAGTCGTTGCATGAGTAGGAGGATATAGGCGTAAAATCACGGAGCAATTTGCAGTCAGTCGGCTGAACGAACAGCGTAGTGACTGTCAAAGTTGCCATCGGGGGGAAGTTGGACTTATAAGCCTACACTTGAACGGCTTTCTGTATCGTGCTCGATCGAGGTGTCCCTTCTTCAAATTGAAGCCACTCCGCCGCCCAGAGGGAAAATAGGTCCTCGATCCGCTAGAAGCCTGAACCTGCTTCCGGCAGACACGTTACAGAGAAGGAGACAAACAATTTACCGGAAAACTTCCAAGTAATTTTGCGGCTTCGCCCATGAGATGGGGGACTCTGCGGCGTGGCGGAGTCAACTAATACTGCCAGTCTGCATGTTATGCGAACTCTCGGTCCGAAAAACGAGTGAGGTGTACTGCCTGGTTTATCTGCTGGTCCTTGCGTAACGTGCCCTGCCACATACGTAGCGTAAAACTTTATCTTGTCCTATCTTCCAGGGGCCACGAAACGTTGGCTGTCGTTGTGGAATCTGGATGTCGTCCCGAAAAGTCCAATGTGATGCGACGTTACACAAGCGCAGAACACCAGCCTCGCAAGGTAATTTTCCGTTGTTAGAATGGCTAGTGTTAGAGTGCTGGTCCAACTTGGTGACCGCAGTTGTTTTAGTTCGTATGTCGGTTGGTCTATAGCTTGGGTTGGGCACAGCCATGTAATTGCCGTCACTTGGGGAACAGGAATCAGAACAAGGTGAACAAAAGCGAAAACTGAGAAGAACAAGCGTTGATGGCTTGTGGGTCAAAGAGTCTCTGGACTCGACAGAGGATCCAACAAAGGCTGAGCGCCAAGACATTGTCAGACATCAATTAATAACCTGCCCGGTTAGCTCAATCGGTAGAGCGTGAGACTCTTAATCTCAAGGCTGCGGGTTCGACCCCCGCATTGGGCTCAAATCCCAATGCGCCTTCAAAGAAGGCACATCCGAATTTTTTTCTTCTTTTCTTTTTTTTTTTTTTTTTTTTTTAGAAAAAAAAAAAATCAGTTCTTCTCTCATTTTTTCTTCCTTATTTTCCCCCCTCTTTCTTCTTCGTATTCTATTTTCTTTTGTTCGTTATCATAATTGCTTTCCTTATTATCTTCTATTGGTTTCCTTTTCCACCTCGACGCTTCAGTGTGTATAATCGATCACAGTCATATTGCAACAGTAGCCTATATGAGGTGAAACAGTTTCGATTCAATGTTATCAACCTTTCATGAGGGATCGTTTTGTTTACAACTGGTGCCGGACAGCTTTGCTGGAGAAGGGTTTGATGACCCTGGTCTGTAAGCCAACGTTGCTCAGTATGGGTGTGCAAATATGAGACCAAGGCTTCGTTGCGGGAGCTTGCTGTCCTGCCTGGGCAATCTTTAGATAGCTATGAAGAGTAGACAACCAATGTAACAAATGCCGACAGGGGAACCAGTTTTGTCTTCAAAGTATATGCCATGCGTTGCTGTGTTACCACTCCTTTATAGTGTTATACCTAGCTTACATGCGCTATTGAAGCTTTGAAATGATCTACAACTCTTCCGTAGCTAGGATATTAAACGAGGAATGAATCCTATAGAGCAACTCGTAGTTCTTGAGCCGAGCCGCGAATCCCTTGCATAGATCGCCATCCTTCTCACCCGAATGGACACGGACAGATCCCCGGATAGCATTTATACCGTCCTAGTACAAAGTCTTACCGCTACATGGCGGGCAGTTGAGATCATTCTACATGCTTTATAAGTTAAGGGTACCCCTCTTATCCCCAGCCTCCCCCAGACTCTTGTTTCCAACCTCCCTGTGAATCTCAGCCTAGTTTGCCATCCGTTGACCATTGTTGACATGAACTACTAGGTTAGAAGATAGGACAGCCCCTCTTTAGTCTCGAATTCCATTCAAATTTCTCTAGGAAGAGAGAAAAGTAATGGCTATCCACCACTTAGAAACGTGCGCAACTCCCACTTATACGTCAACCAATAGAGCGGCTGTATCCAAGTCGATAATGGGGAGTACTCTAACAAATTACCTCGACGAATAGTGCCGAGGGCGTTAAAGCCGCGATTAAGGAGAAAAAGAATGTCCTCCTCGACCTTTACGTAAAATGGTGCGGTCCTTGCAAGGCTGTTGCTCCATTGGTGGAGGAGTGAGTATTGCCCCCAACCATGGTCACCGACGCGGCTATTACTACTTCGTACTTTGCAATACTCCCCTCGCAAAATGATAGTATTAACACTTACTGTCCGTGCCAATTATCTACGATTTCAAACAATGAAAAGTACAAGGATATATTCTTCGCCAAAGTCGATGTCGACCAACCTTCGGAATTCAGCGACGAACTCGGGATCTTAGCCATGCCAACTTTTCTATTGTTTAAGGATGGGGAGAAAGCAGGGGAGCTGGTCGACCCAAAGCCGGATATGCTCGTTGAACTGGTCGAAAAGTGCCTTTAATGGAAGGCTGTGGTACATGGATCTCCGAGGTAGATTGTCTAAGCAATAGTCAGTGTGTTTTTCTGGGCCTGTCCCAAGATATCGAGTGAGAGAGAAGGTCTAGATAGCATACGCTGCCTAACCATCGAGCTACCGTCATTCAGATCAGATGTTGAGACAGAGGTTATATTGCCACAAGTACCTCCGCTCATGACCGAAAAGCTCACGCAAGCCTGCAACCAACATTGTTATATGGGCGCTCTCCGTTCATAAATATTAGATCAACGGACAATATGCCCCCACTAAATAACGCAGCTCCAGTTTGACGAGGATGCAAGAGATGGTAACCACTCGTAGGGCCACTGGAACAGCTGAGAATACGTTGGAGGACTAGCTTGGCCGGTGATTGAATGTATAGCCCCGCCAAAGCTCGCTGCGTCCTCCGGGCCGTGTTATCCAGGGCAGCTCGGTATACGAGCCCTCAAAGGGGAGAATGTGAAGCATGCTGTAAGATTGACGATGCTGCCCATAGCCCATGTAATGATATTTCGAGTAAGAGAAAGTAGTCGTATTTTGAAGGCTTCGTAGATATAACAAGTTCACTACATCTATTTTTTGTTCCCGTCAAACATCCAAAACCGGCAGAGGTTTCTACGTTTCTACGAATAGCCATGTAGCACCCAAGTTAGATCGAGGAGAAAATCTCCTCCCTACCTTCACTAGGAACCCACCGAGATCTATACTCTCAGCCTCGTTGTATATTAATAGGCCTCGAAATAGTTGCCATGAGGCGAAGTATTTCAGGCAGGCAAGGGGATTCAAAAGGGGGCTTGGTGGTATGAGCAGGATCTCGGCAGACTATCTAACCGGCGGATTTTCTTTGAGTCCCCCTCTCTAACCCGGATAACCCGAAGGCTGATAGAAGTGTACGACCGATCCCAGTCCGCGAATGAATTCAAGTTCACAGCTGATCGGGATAGGCTGGCGCTGAGGTAATGCTTGTTGTGGTCCCTCTCGTTTTCCTCTATTAATAGAACTAAACTTACAACAGAAATTAAGTTCGAGCATTCAGTAGTCTGGCGAAGACGATATTCCCGCTGGGTTTAACAGGGCCGGCCCCGATGGGATAGGGAGCCAACTGACCGCGACTAGGATCACTGTTGCCAAGGAAGCTAAGTACCTCTATATAGGGCATAATTTGGCGAGTGAAATTACTACTCTTCACGGAACAGCTCACCCACTTCTCCACTTCTCAGGCACTCTGAGGGTTCTATTAAGGTCGGATCCGCGAATGGCACTGTGGTGGATCAGCCGGCGACAGGTCTCAAGCCTTCCACATTGAATATATTCAAGGCTGGTACAAGGTTTGGAGATAGAAGAGTGTCCGATGCCAATCCTCCGGCTGCTGAAGTGTAAGTAATACAGGGTAGCTTACCCCTTATTATAACGACGAGCCCTGGAAAGGGGCTGATACTTTCTCAAGTGATTTAAAGAGAGGAAGTTGTCGATACCATCACGTGATACATACTCTTGGTTTACTTCGAACAAGGAATCGAGGCTCGTGAGCAGTTTCCGGATATTGTCAAGTACAATCCCAAGCCAGGGAGCCCAAGTCTTACTAGGAAGATATTAAATCCACGCTAGAAACCGCAAATTGGTATTTGTCTGAAGTGCAATGTCTATACCAAGCCACAATCTCCTCTTCCGGATGGGTGAGTCGAGAACACGGATTTCGCTCATGCCTCGAGATATGTGTGGGTGTAAATTTCACATGTTACGGAGGAGACACAAGATTCTTGTCTTGGTGTGTGGGGGTCCCGCTTTCCCGTTCTGCATTTTAAAATTCATGCCTCACATTTGAGGCTGACAGGGAGCCACCGTTCAAACATCATGACCAATTCAGTGTCTCATGGCTACCCTCACTGTGCCGCATAAATTGAGTCAAAATCATGCAACGAGCAATGCTGGACACCAAATCACATCACATCAATTGACCACCCCGCGGAATAAGTCGACGGCAATGGAAAGCTTCTTCGTGCCCTAACCCTCCTCAACACAGATCAATCGGGTCAATCTAGCTCTTGGCTCTCAAGTGGTTCTTAGTGACTCTCACACTGGCTTTTAGGCTCATGGCCCAATCTTCTTATCCACCAATTCGGGGAGGCCGAGGCAAGGAGGCTGACAGAAATCGAAAGCTTGAGTGCCGAGCTTGAGATTTTGTGTTGCATTCATTGCGGGATCTGGGGGAACACGAGAACACGACCAACTCCCTAGCTGACGCTGGGTCAGCTTGAATCTTGGTTCAAATTTCTGTCTAGTGCCTGGCCGAGCCAGTCATGTTCTCACGACTCCATTTAAAGTCGAGCCGGATGTTGCCTTGCTTGGCAAGTGACGTCTTCCGGTCCATGGTAACCATGGTCTCGGCGCAACCCAACCACGCTAGCTTGCTTGTCTACGACGATGTCTCGACCTTCCGCACGCCGGGTCGGCCTTCGCACAGCCCCGGACCTTTGCACCGGTCGCTTTTTTTCTGTGCCAGTCACTTTTCAAATAGTTGGTCCCTTTGCTGGCTTGGGATTCGGATCCGGCTCTCGACACCCTGCCCTCGTGCGTGTTCCTACTCTACCGGAGAAGCACGGCCTTTCGCTTCTGGGTCATGGCTCCGACTTGGCCCAGGGCATGAAGAATTTAGGTCCAATAGTCTCAATGGCAGCCCGTCCTTTAGCTGCTTGGCCTCGAGGGTCTTCGTATTTTGCTCTTTTAGCTATTTTGCGCCGGCCCAAATCTGAGGAGACCGGACCTGCACACCTCGATCCTTCGGCCTGCAATACAACCCACCCTACTATCGGCAGCTGTTACCCGCTCGATATTCTGCTCTCACTGGTTACTCAATTGGCTTCCACCCTTGACCTGTGATCGAGATCTCTCGGCAATCGCCTGGCTCCCCCGCAATGTGTCACCGATCAGATCACGAAGTATTTGCCAGACACAGTTGCAGTACAAGTGGAAACATGTGTTTATGAGCTGAATCGCCCCCACGGATGGTTCAAAATGAGGCGCTTGAGGACCCTTTGGTATTAATGGGGTCTCAGTTCCTTAGTTCAGACCGTTTTATGAGTATTGGTCTCGTGTTATCTCCGCCCTCATTGATTCCAGCCCACGCGTCTCCGTTGGCCTTTTGCATCTCACTTACCCCGGAGTGCCGTGGATTTTCAAAACTATTGGCCTCGAGCCTACTTTGTACACTTTGGGTTGGAACTGCTCTTCCGTCGGACGGAACAACGTATTGGCGTAGGCAAAGGATATCAACTCCTTTGGTCTTACGGACTGCAATTTGCTACAACTACACCCTACACCAGGAGTCCAGCTCAGAAGCGAAATTTCTGCACTCTTCCGCCCTGCATCCGACGTGGGAGGCTTGAAGTCTTCGATCTGATTCCTCGTCTCGAAAGAGATCTCATCAAATCTCTGATGAGATGCATACTAGCATCGAAAGCTGAATCTACCGTCGGCAGAGTAGCGGAGCAGGCCGCACATGTGAGGCGGCACCCTATATCTTGTAAAATGAAAAGTCCGGATCCTCCAAAAGGATGGGAATCCGAGTTTATTTCGTATTTCGCGCATCACCGGATTCCGGTAGCGCCATTGACGAGGCCCAGGCTGTGGAGGATGAGCCTGGGGCTGGTCTTACGAAGCAGGCTACGCACCAGCATGATCTGGATCTTGCAGTTTCCTCGTGGTCTTGTGGTTTTCACTTTTTTCCTTCTTTTCTCTTTTTCTCCGCCCTTCTTCTCCTCGTTATCTGTCTTTTAAGTCAACAACACACAAAATAGGTAAGACATGGTACTTTGGACTTGCAATTCACCTGAAGAATTCCTGAATTCCTTCAAGATTGCATCGGTTGCCACAATTGGACCAGGGATGGCCAGACATACTTTTAGAACGGACCGCGATGCAACCCCTTTGGGGTCGCCAGGCAAGCCTCGCGCACCGCAAGCCCACGCTAAGGGTTCCGCGCACCATCGGATATTCTAACGCCACCGGAGGGTCAATGGTAAGACTAAGCTACGCCGATGGCTTGTCGTTCGTTATCCGTTTGTATCTTAGTTGCTCGCGTCCTCGGCTTCTTCCAGCCGTCTGTGACCGGGTCCCGCGTCGGTCGACTTAAACTCAAGGTTCGAGTTTGGTTTAGCCGTACCCGGTCCGATCGAAGTTCCGCTGGGCCAACTTTGATGGCGCCACAGACCGCATCTTGAGGGAAGAGTGCTCGGGGTAATGAATCAACCATTACACAACAGCTCTTATTCTTTTTTATTTTCTTTTGCTCCACTCTTTTTTTTTGTTTAGTGCTCTTTCGGCCGTACTGCAATATTTGGGAGAGAGCTGCAAAGGTGGGGAAATGGTCGAAAGTATCAGCTACCCTGGCTACGTACGAGCAAGGGGGGCGGAAAGCCCATAAGTCAGTGGCTGTTTTCGGGTGGATATCGAAGATGCAAGACCAAGGTAGGTGCATACTCTTTGGAAATTAACCAGACGCACCAGAGAAACAGAGCTATCCCATGGCGCCGGCCCTTGGGAGGAGCTGCATGCTTCGTACGTAGCTGGACCGATGATAGCGCTGTCCTTGAGGGTGTGGGAATAAGCTCCAATGGGCTACCATGGAACAGACTCTCTCTTCTTTGAATCAGTCTGTGTGAAGAGGGGGGCGTGTACCTCGCCCAGGAACCTTTCCGAAGAAGCAATTGCATGACCCAGACCCAATCTAAGGGGAAAAGATAAAGGATATGACATCGCGAGTATATATACTATTAAGACCTCCATCCTCATCAAAGCTGATTCTCGAGACATTATCTTCTTCTCTTCTTCTATCTTCTCTTCCCGTCAGTCCTTTCCACCCCCGATTTTCCTCACCAACTCCTCAAACCCGACCCCGTTCGACGAAACCTTACAGTCCATAAGATGTCCTCGAACGGCTCCTACCCCCCGGGCCATCCACGGCCACCGCAGGCCCTGGCGTGGGCGGCGCGGGGATGACGCTCGATCCAGTCGAGCGCACGAAAACCTTTGGCATGTCGCACCCGTTGAGAAACGAGGTCGTGGCCGCCATCGCCGAGTTCTGCGGCACCTTCATGTTCCTCTTCCTCTCCTTCGCCGCGACCCAGGCCGTTCTCCTCACCCGCCACGGCGCCCCTCTTGATGCGGCTACGCTGCTGTTCATTTCTTCGGCTTTTGGCGGTGCCATTGCTGCTAATGTGTGGGCGTTTTACCGTGTGTCTGGTGGCATGTTTAACCCTGCTGTAAGTGTTTTTCTTCTTTGAATCCTGTTTATACGAATGACTACGTGTGTTGGCTTCTTTCCACGCCTTTGTGCTGACGCAGAGATCATACAACCACCAGATTACTCTAGGCCTCGTCCTCGTCGGCGCCGTCAAGCCCATCCGAGGCGTAATCGTCTTCATCGCCCAAATCGTCGCCGGCATAGCAGCAGCTGCAGTTGTCGACGGCCTCCTCCCCGGCCCCCTCCTCGTGCGCAACACCCTCGGTACCGACGTGAAGGTCGTCCAGGGCCTCTTCATCGAAGTCTTTCTGACGGCCAACCTCGTCTTCGTCGTGTACATGCTGGCTGTCGAGAAGCACCGCGCCACCTTCATCGCGCCGCTGGGCATCGGCATCGCCATCTTCATGTGCCACATGGTGGGCGTGTCGCTTACGGGCACGTCGGTCAACCCCGCGAGGTCTTTCGGTCCCGCCGTTATCGCGGGGTTCCATGGCTATCACTGGATTTACTGGGTTGGACCGCTCTTGGGCGCGTTGTTGGCCTTTGGCGTGTTCAAGCTCCTTCAGATCCTCAACTACAGCACTTGCAATATGGGACAGGACGAGGATGGACTCGGCATGTACCGCGTTGCTCCTGACAATCTCCAAAATGGCAACGCACATCCTAATGACAAGCACCTCGTGTAATAAAAGGGAAAAAAAAAAAAAAAAACAATAACGACAAACAAGAAAAAAAGGGGGGAAAGGGGGTGAGACACACACATGATGGAAATTCGTGGTGTTCTCGTTGTTTACTTCTTTTGGTTATTGGAACCGGGTGCCGCTAAGAAAAGACGAGATGAAATTACGACCTGACCAGAACGACCTGTCGTCTTGCAAAGCGTGCATGTGTGCATGAAGGGAGCCCTGCCTGCATACGGCGTGCCACACCCTTGGAAGAGGCGGTGTCAGCCGAAAGAACTGACCTGCTGCGGGTCCCTTTCTAGCTTCTGGCACACACCCACAGACGGTCAGACCCGGTGTCAAGAGCTCTGGACCTGGACCGGGTGGGCTAAGACGGTGAAGGCGATCAATTGATGCAGGAAGGGACCGGGAGCGGGAAGAAAAGGGGCGCATGGCAAAAAAAGTTTTTTTATGTTTTTTCTTTTTCTGGGAGACAAATCATACTAGACTGCAAGTAGCTTGCATTGTTAAATACTCGTAATATAATAATATAGGTTTTTAATTTTTTTCCTATTCAAGATGGATGTCCCTCGTACGAAGTAACTGCTTGCATCTTGGGAGATGGAACAGGGCACATCGTGAGTCAGGCTTGGGAGGCGAGACTCGACTGTCTTTGTCTTACACTACGATCCTAGTGGAGGCGTGCGATTCACTTGGCTCTTCACACCGAATTGCCTCGCTTGGCCCTAGACTACCTCGCGCCTTGCTCGGTTGCTTTTGCAGCGAGATCTTATGAGGGTCGTGCAAAGGGAAGCCAGCTGACAGAGAATAGCGTCCACATGATGTCGTTAGCGAAGGCTACGATGTAAGTGGGAAAGGGCAAACTGGCGCAGCGGGCCCAGAGAAGGATGGAAGCAGAGATGCAGATGGATCGAAGGCTTTTCATGCACGTCTTTTAGAAAAAACGTGCCATTGTCGTCATAGTGGCTTCTTCTTCCCCATCTAATGTTTGCATTTTTGTAAGACCTGTGAGATCCGATCCGGATCTAGAGTCAAGGTCTCTCAATAACCTGGGGTTTATCGAGACCGAGGAACCATCGTGATAGAAACGAGGACTTGGTCCAAGACCAACCCCAGCCCGTTCACCGGGTCAGCGAATCCTCTCGGAAATGAAGCGAGATCCAACTACCGAAAACACGACGGAAACAGCACAAGGAAAGCAAAGACCAGCCTGGTCTAACCCTCCAAAAGATTTTCTCACCAGGCTAGAAAGAGAGAAGAATCCACCCACAGCCTCTAGTCCCCCTCCTCCCTCACGCCACGCCCGCATCGCGAAATGAACCACAACCCCAATTTCCCACACCAAACTGGCCTGACAAGCCCCAAACTTGACAGATCTAAGTTCTCGCTCCACGTCTCCACCATCTTTTCGAAGTTCCGCCATCCGAAAGCCCCATTCCGATCCCACACCCTCCTCCGGACCACGCATATAAGCTTGAAATCCTTCAGCTGTACCGAGATCGCGTGCCGCAGTACCTGGATACGACATACCGAATCAGATTTTTTTTTTTTCCCCGTCTCTTCCCGGTATGATGGGACCACAGTGGCACCCACACACTTTTTTGACATGCAGTGGAGTCTCAAAAAAAAGAAATACGCGACATGAATATTTTTAGTGAGGCGCACTAAGAAAGGCCCACGATATTTCAGCTGCTCTTGGCTCTGAGACCTGCAGCCTCCTATGGCCCCTCTCCGCCGTGTCATGTCGTACAATCTCGCCTCCAAGCTGACCTCATTCCCCTCGCTACTTCGTAAGACTCCCCTCAAGACTAAGGGACACACTTGTGAAGCTGCCCCCGCACGTCAAACTCCATCTTCGCCAGTCGGCGAATCCACGACTGGCGAATCCACTTCTCCTCCTGCGGGGTCATCAAGAAGAGACACGGAAGATGCTCCTTGCTTCTGAAAGGATCCCGCTGCGACTTCAATCCCGCCAGTTAGACCGGTGTACGACACCTCCACCCCCTTCCGTGTTCAGCGAGCAAGAGATCATAGGTGGAAAGCTTAATGCCACACATATCCACCGGGGCGGGACATCCGGACGCGTAATTCCCCTATTCTCATTGCTTTTGCGGGGGAGACCTTTGCTCTGAGAGCTGGCTAAGCTCATCACCTCCCTTTTCCTAAGGGTAGCTTCGAAGCGAGCAGAAGCGAGTACGAAGGATCAATGAGGAGCATGCATAACAGCACTTGACAAGGAGCAGAGAAAAGGAGAAAGCCTCTCAATAACAATGCGCAGTGGTATTGATTTTGGTAGATGTAGATGATGCATCATTCAAAGCCTCCCGCCGTAACAAAAGGTGAATAAACTCGAAATATAAATAACACAGGTATTAAAAAGGTTTGGTTTCTGGGCCGGTAGTTAATCCACAAGACTTTCCCTAGTACTAGAACAAAAACGGTACCCGATGCCGTCATGCCGCTTCCTGTGAGAGACTGCTGGGTATTTTCGTTCCTGGGCAGAGAAGGCTCCTCGTTCATTGAAAACGTCCCCCCTCTCTATCTCTCTTGCTCCATCCTCCCTGTGAGTGGGCGGAAACAGGTTACACGGCCGAAATACTTTCGAGGAGCAAAGAAAACGGAAGAAGCAGAGATAATGGTTGCCAGAGAATCATTGCAGGTCGAGCATGACGAAAGACTGATTGCGTAAACAACTCAATTAAGCGTCGCGAACATCGACAATATGACCCTCATCGTCGAGAGCAACCTTCTTCTTCCTCGTCGACATCTTGACAGGGTTCTTGGCCTCGAAGATTTCGTCCAGTTGTTCGAGCTGTGAGCAGAGTCAGTTAACTGCCTTGAAATTGGAGGGAGATTGTCATTTCTTAAACACAACAAGACCAAACTTACAGTGCGACCCTTAGTCTCAGGGATAAGGAAGTAGACCACAATGACCTGGATGGCGTCCCAGATGGTGAAGATGATGTACGTCTTCCAGTCAATCTTAGCCATCGAAACCGGCCAGGCGAACTGGTTGAGCAGACCCGCGGCGTTGACGGCGAGCGACGAAAACGCCATACCCTTAGCGCGCATCTCGAAAGAGAGCACCTCGACGGGGTAAAGAGCCTGGAGGGGCGTGATTCCGAACGAAAAGACGGATCCGAAAATGAAGACCATGGCGAGCGCGGCCTTCGAGGCGGCCTCGTTGGTGTACTTGGGTTTGCCGTCCTCGTCGAGGCCATCCCGGGACTTCGCAAACATGGCCGAAGCGACCGTCATGCCGAGCCAGATGACGCTGCAGCCAGCGAACGAGAAGAGGAGGAGGGGACGACGGCCGATCCTGTCGACGAGCGTGGCACCGACGATGGCGCAGAGGAACTGCTGGCAAGAGTTGATGAGCGTAATGTTGGCCTGCTCAAACACACCCGTGTAGCCGGCGGTATCGAGGACCGACGAAAGGAAGTACGAGAGCACCGCGTTGCCGGCCCACTGACCAAAGATGGAAATAGTGACGTTACACGTGAGGCGGTAGACGGCGGCGCGCGAGCGGAAGAGCGCACGGTAATCCCACCAGCGCTTGTCGGAACCGTCGAGGTCAAGAGCTTCGTCGTACTCACGCATCTGGAGTTTTACCCAAGCAGATTCAGGGTTCCCGTTACCATGGTACTTGGTGAGCATCTGCTTGGCCTGCTCCTGCTTGTTGTTGACGTAGAGCCAACGGGGCGACTCGGGAAGGAGGAGCGAGAAAATGACGATGATACCCGAGAAGAGGGCCTGGAGCCAGGTGATGAGGCGCCACGAGAAAGGGAAGGAGACGTTCAGAGAGCCACGGGTCGCTCCAGACGCAATGATGGAACCGGAGAACCAGAGCGTGTTGTAGAAGGCACCGACGACACCGCGATAGGCGGGATGGTTGATCTCAATAACGTACATGGGTCCAGCCGCGGCAGCGATGGAAACTCCGAAACCGAGGAGGAAACGACCCCCGAGGAAAGCGCTGGGGTATTGCGCGGCACCCTGGACGATGGTACCAACAACGACGGTCAAGGCACCAATAAACATGCCAACGCGCCGGCCCCAAGTGTCGATGGCGGGGCCCACGAAAGGGAGAGCAACGACACCACCGATCTGGTACATGGCAGCGAAGATACCAGCCTTGACACCGTCATTTTCGACCTGGTAGCGGTCGCGGAAGTCGGGGTTCTGGAGAAGGTTGTTGATGAGGGAGCCGTCATAACCATTCATCGTCGAGCAGAACATGCCAATAACAGAGCAGGCATAGATGAGCAGCATGCTCTTGCTGAAGGGCGTGGGCGGCTCCAGGAGCAGCGCCTCATTGAAAACCTCATTACCGGTGATGATCTTCTCTCGGAGATGTTCCTTCTACAGTTGGGAAATTCCGCGTTAGTCAATGTCAACTTTGCTTTCGGCATCGTTTCAAATGGGGGAAAGAGTCCATTCATAAAAGCATGCTCAGAACTGCTCAGAGTTGATGGGAGCTCCCGTCCCATGTGATGTCACCGGCAACCATCCAGAGAAAGAAACCAGCTCGTACCTCGTTGACGATGTCCGCGTGGACGACGTCATCTTTCTCGAGCTTGTCAGCTATGCCAACCATCGTGACTTGTGCCTCTCGGCTCAGAAACAAAAAGGGTTTATTTCGAGCAGCAACGGAGGAAGAGGGGAAAGTTGGGGGAAGTCGGGCTCAGAAAAGAGACTCGAGGCTCAATGCCCAAACCCGGGGTATCAAGTCCTAAAGTATAGGGAGAAGGGAGGGAAGGGGAAGGGAAGGGGGTATAATGGAAATGGATGAAGGAAAAAGAAAGAAGAGAAAGGCCTGGATGATCAATATGTGACATGAAAAGGGTCGGGGAGAAGTGCAATCTTATCAACTACGGCCTGCGCAGCTCATGCTCTTAACCGTCAAGGTTTTTTGCCTGCGAGGAAGATGAGCTTAGGAAGCATATCACTCTGATTCCGATGGACCCCTTGTCATGAATGGGGTGTTGCAGCACTAGAGCGTACCGGGTGGGATGGGGAAGGGTGGTAACAAAGGAAGGTCGGGGAGGGTGTGTGTGGAAGAGAGGGGGGTGAAGAGGGTGTAAGTGCGGGCCCTTCAATATGGGAGCGGCATGGTCCTCTCTGGATGGCTAGGGTGTCAAAAATACAAAATAGACAACGTGAGGATAAATTTCGATGCCAGGAAGAAATGAAAAACCGGCGCCAAAACGGGTTCCAGTTTGGGTTTGAGCAATTGAGACGGCAGCGACCGGACAGCGAATGGGCAAGGTATCCCCGCGCTCATCGGCCGTCTCAAAGAAGTTGAGCGCCGGCCCAGCGGTTGTTTCCACCGGCAGGATTGCCACCTTTAATCCGTTAAACTAGAATGGACGGTGGCCGCATGTGAGGGGTCTGGTTTTGTTTGAACCTCCTTCACAGCAACGGGCCGATCGATCTCTGCAGGGAGTAGGGGGTCTTGGAGACCATATGGCATGTTTCCCAGGTCTGGCGGACGTGTTATCCTAACGCCGATGGCCACGATGGTTTCAAGATGGGGGCTCGGGTTGCGCACGGCAGGGGAAGTGGAGAGCTAAGCTGGGGGAGTTGAGAGTTGAGAGTTGGAGTGAAAGGTATTAGAGACTATGTTGGCAATAAGTCACCCATGTTGATGGGCCTTATTGGCATTGCGACATAACTCGGCTAGACGCCTTGCAGGATGGAGTAGCAACGCCTGATGTGGCCCTCGAAGTCCCACTTGGACGAGATTTGAGCTTCTCCACATTCATCACGGGAAGCGGAGCGTCGGGCGAGTGTTCCCCAATCCCATGCTCCGTCACTAGCTAGCATAGCGGCGGTCCTAAATCGAACTGGCATCTGGGATTGCAACCTTGACCGTTTTCACAAGACGACACAGGTCGCATTGAACACTCGACATCCATGCCCACAGGTACGGAAGTCCCGAAGACCAAGGCATGAAAACTCCCAGGCCGATTGAACCCGTATTGCAGGCTCAATCTACCCTTCCCGGTAAGGGTTCATGGCCGAACAGCGGTTGGAGGACCTCCATCCGGAAAGGTTAGCTCTGGCATCGGTGGTGTTGGACCATGTGAGAAACTGGGGGACCATGTGCAACTCTCTCCCATGTGTAGATTCTGCAGTTGGATGAGATTGCCCAATGGGGTCAATGGCCGGTGCCAAGAATGGTATGGTCAAACAATTGGGCACCCGGCAAGGCGGGTGAAGAGCCTCCGGAGGGTGGTGTTTTGGGGTTTGACAGGCGATCATTGGTGTGAGACACAAGAAATATCAGCCAAGGAACGGGATTCCTCGAAAGCATGAGCGGCCGTTAATTCTTTGGTTCCAGGAGTATTGCATTTGATGGCACATTTGAGGAAGACAGGGCAGAGGTCAGGTGGAGGATTTCCTCATGATGCTTGCCATGAGCCAAAAATTGAACGTTTTAAGATGAGTTAAGGTGAGTTACAATGCGGAAGCTGCAGCTCGTCAAGGTTGCTCCGAGTGGATCCCGACTTCCGTTGTTGTTGCCCGTCTAGACCCAATAAATACTGCATCGAGGGCAGGTGCGATTCGCAACCAGAGCTTTCGGTCAGGTACCTCGATGCGATTGGTTTAGTGTAAGCAAGAACCGAGGACAAGGTCAAAGTACAGAAGTCGCGAAGAACAAATCAAACCAAAGACGAGTCCTCGAGGAATACGCCATCTGACGCGTCCGTGGAGGTCTTCCGGGACAAGATGAAGCGCCTCCCATTATGTAAATTCGGCCTTTCTCGCGGGGAAAAGGGACATAAACTGGTGTCGGTGACAGATCAATTGGTTGATCCCAGAGAATCTGCAGGTTGATTCAGGAATCAAGGGTAGTAAAGACGTCAATATTGCGGCACTAAACCAACCCCACACTCTGTATCTCAGTATCTAGACTTAACTCTGCGGAGGAAGTGGCTCCCTCGTACTGCAGGGTGGTTTCCTTTCGTTGACTGCCAGCAAGGAAGGAATTGGTGGATCGAGGTGATGATACCAGGATAACCACACCAACAGCCTGGCGACGAAGCAAGTACCTCGCATGCAAGCTTTGTAATAGCCTCAATTTGAGTTCGTCCCCTACTGACTAAGAAATGTTGGAAAGGGTGGCTCAATTAAAGATAATCCCGACATGTGAAGGCGAGACCAATTGATGGCAAGTGCGCTTGGTGGTCAATGAGACTCAATGTTCCGCGCTGGACTGCAACTGTGTGTATCGGTTTGATGCTGTCGTCCGGCCCGGCAGAGATTCCGACACACCCCAGGACGACGTTAGGCAAACAGTAGGATGGGCCAACCCTTAGTTAACTCTTGGACAGGACTAATAATATGTGATTGGGCTGGTTGGTCTGCCACTTCCGCCCGTCTTGTCTGCTGTGGGGAAGGGACGAAAAACTCAAGGCTCACCGGAAGAGGGTTATGTTTTTGCCTAGCGTATGCAAGTTTGGGGCGATACGGCCTAGAATACCGAACATGGTCTCGCCCTTACTATGAATCTACGATGAAGGTGTAGCTCGCGAACGAAGACCGATTCCGCCAGATTTTGTTTTATGTAGTAGCGGCCCTGACCACTATCGCAAGTGTTCCCAGAGAGAACTGGTCGATTGATGGGCCAAGTCTCAAAGCAGCAACATCATGAGGTGCGAATTGGCAAATTCATACTTCGCAGGACTCCCTCCCTCTCCCTCGACTACATACTCTCCGGTCTCAGTGGGATCTGTGATCTGTGATCTGCCTGCTGTGTGACATCGCTAATGAACAAAGGTAGGGGTGTGTGTTGGCCTCTTTAGACTAGATTAGCACCACTTCATTTTCCTATTCAAGGGGGGCGGCTCTTCGGCCTCCGTTGCGCCGGGTGTGCTTCGCTTCTAATGGCCCATGACGTACCGAGAACGATCTCGCCAAAACGGCTTGTGTTGGATTAAAGAAACAACAGATTTAGCTCCAATTTCGGACATCCACTACAGAGTGGCATGTCGCTCATTTTTGGCGTAGTGGGCTAAATCTAACAGCTTGATACCCTTGAATGTAAAGAACGGTTCTCAATATTTGGTACAATGTTTCGTCCGCCACCGCGAGGCAATAGAATACAGAGCACTTGGTCAGTCGAGCAACCCAACTGGGCTTTAACCCTGTTGACAAAGACGGGATAGAAGAAGGCCCTTGATTGGGTATTATTGCGGTAGTAGAAATGCCGGGACTACACTGACCAAATGCATCAACGATCAACTTCACCCCCTCGTCGCGTGGGCTCGGCGATCAAGTCTGACCTAAAATCGGTCCAAACCTCATGAGGCAATCATAGCATATTACTGCTGAGCTTAGCCCGATTCGTTGGAGGACGGACGCGAATAAAACAACATTGAACCTTTAGAGTAGATAGTTTAAGGCTTTCTACTTACTATGCAGTGTAAACTGTAGAGCCACTGATGTCAATGAAGGAAGGTCCCGTCAGATCGAAACTGCTCAATTCTGGTCTGCGAGCTGAAGCATCAACACGCCGGGGAAATGGCGTTCCTGTCTGGAGCTGCAAATTCTTATCTCTAATTAACATCCAATTGATCTCTTTGCAGGACTCTGTCCAAGCTGAAAAGGCGAATGAAAATTTTCATTTTCTTGTCTACACTCGCGCCATCATTCCCTCCCAGAGCCTTGGAGCAGCAAATGTCCCCGACGGAACACAGGCCCGACCAAGCTCCCACCTGAGCCTTAGTTGCACAGATCCTGACGCCACGCGGGGCTCTCGTTCCTCATCTTGCCAGTTGACATGGTGTTGGCGTTCAGCGACTCGCACTCACTCCTTCACGGCCCCACATCAGCGGCACCGATGTTGATAGCGTGCAACGCAACTAAGCGAAACAGGAAGTTGAAAAAGAAATCGACGAGACGAGTGCTGCCGAGCATTCTTCGGTTCGTGTGAGCCAGGGACCTATGGGTGCGAATCTCAAATCATCTAATCTACTTACAGGACGAAAAGGTAGAGTTGCATCGTCGATGGCCCCAGAGGAGTCTCCTCCCCATAATGGGTGCAACACTTGGTGGCGCTATCAAAAAATATGTAAGATTACCGAGAGGACACGGACGGAAGACTCTGGTTGATGGGATATTTTTCCATCTCAATTAGGTCTGCGCTATGTCGACGGTGAACCTGGGGTATCGGCTTCTACTACTGGAGCTACGAAGGACTCGAGTCCTCCAACGTACGTTCAGCAACAGGGGTCAGGGCATTTGAAATTGCTTGTCTTAACATCTCCCAAGTAAGCTCCTGTGTGCTTCGTTTGACTGGACGGAACAGAATGTCAAGCCAAGAAGTGGTACCGGTGTGACTTGACTTCGATCGGTCGACAAGATCATTTTGATCTCGGCTCTGAGGCCTCGATCTCAATGGAATCCGATCCTTGTTCCACCCACCTGCAGGAGGATTTATTGTTGCGACTGTTCCGACTGCGGTTTGAACATTCTAATATCTTCCTTTCTAGATTCGGAAAGCTTATTGCTTCGTCTCAAGCACAGAACCCAGAAGATCACTTGTCTGATAAGCTGGGTTGTGATCACCGACAGCTGCCACGAGGAGAGCCGAAAGTCTGGAAGTATTTGTCGCAGGAATGACACGTTCTATTGACCCGGGCTGAATTAGAGTTGCGGGCTTGGGAAATCCCGATTCCATCTTCTGCTGCTGGAAAGTGATGAGCCACATTTCCTGCCCAGCACATGGACCTTCGCTACTGAGTGACGTTGACATTCTCACATTTGCCAATTTGGTATGCTTGGATGAGGCTTGGAACTGTGATGCTTGGGTTTGTGAGAGATCTCAGTTGCTTAATCTGTAATTGATGATTTGTCATGCCCCACCCAGCAATGCACATCATCGTGCCCCTCAGGAACGTCATCACCAAAAGGCCCGACATCGCAAAATTACATTTAAACAAGACCTAGCTCGCTCATCGCAATTCAAACGATTGATTCCCACCAAACTCTGATCTCAATTCCATCGCAGCACCAGAAGAGAACCTTCATAAACGAAAAGAAAGCCTAATTGATGACCTCCCTCTTCGCCCGCATCTTCCGCCCCTTCACGACAAGTACCATGGCAGCAACTCCGGCCGTTATCCCAGAAGGCGCCGAGGTCGCCACACTCGCCGCCGGCTGCTTCTGGGGCGTCGAACACCTCTACGTGAAGAATTTCGGCCACGGAAAGGGCCTGCTTGATACCCGGGTCGGCTACATCGGCGGCGCGACTGATAGTCCTACGTATAAGATTGTGTGCTCCGGCGCGACAGGGCGTAAGTAGAACAAATAGCTATTTAGTGGACGACGCTAACTTTAAATATAGACGCCGAAGCAACCCAACTCATCTTCGATCCCAAGATCGTATCCTACCGCGACCTCCTCCTCTTCTTCTACCGCATGCACGACCCCACGCAACTGAACCGCCAAGGCCCGGATGTGGGCACGCAGTACCGCAGTGCCATTTTCTACAATAGCCCGGAGCAGGAGGCGATCGCGAAGGAGGTGACGGAGGCGGTGGGGAAGAAGTGGTGGACGGGCGGGAAGATTGCGACGGAGATTGTAAAGGCCGGAAGGTGGTATGATGCTGAGGAATATCATCAGTTGTATTTGGATAGGAACCCGGGAGGATATGAGTGTCCGAGTCACTTTGTAAGGGACTTCTCGCCGCTGTAGTGTGAGGCGGGGAAGTTTCTGGCGAGTACAGGGAATGGGCGACGATTTGGGATGGAAATGAATTGTCTACGATAGCGAACATAATGTGTATATCACAAACCTAATTTCTGTTCGGCGAAAAAGAACTACTCGAAAGCATACTTGGTGTTTGATGATTTCTTTATTTACAATAAGAAAGGTCTATCAAGGAGCGCTATCTGATAGGAGAATGCTCCGAGGGCGGGGCAGTAGCTATGCCAGAGAGGAGATATTAAAACACTGGAGGGATTTGAGACGCCTTCCATAACACCAAAAAATCTAAACAGCTCCTCCCTATTATCCGCCCGCAATCCACATCCGCGACGTCGTAGAGGATCTTGTTCTTTTCTTCAATTTTTTTTTTCTTCTTGTCTTGTTTTCTTCCGAGCTCATCATCTTCGCCACCAACCCATTTACCTCCTGTTCCTGTTGCCCTGCATCATGAGGATCTGAACCATGCGGACAAAGATGTTGAGGAAGTCAAGCTCGAGCGCGATGCTCTCGTTAACGGGATCCTCCTTGATGATACCACGCTGAGCGAGCCTAGCATGGTGCATAATCTTCTGCACGTCGTAGAGGGTGAATCCGCCGAAGAGGGCGAGACCACCGTAGAGCCAGATGCTCTCGGAGAACGCGAGGGCGCGATAGGCGGTGGCGGGGATGATCAAGGGAGCGAGACCAGAGGCGGCGACGACGCAGGCGCCGGCGAGGAGGGGACCGCCGATGTAGAGGTACTTGTCTTGCTTAGCGGTCGCGCCGACGATGGAAAGACCACCCATCATGGCGACGGTGTAGAGACCTGCGCGGGCGATGAGGGCTCCGGGGGCGTAGACGAGGAGGGGGGCGATGAAGGCGGCTTGAGTGGCGTTGAAAGCGGTCCAGAGGGCGTACTTGGGGATGTAGCTATTTTTCCATACCTGTTAGCACCATTGAGAAAAAAAAATATTTCAAGAAACTGATGAGAGATCGAAGGGGTTATAAACTCACTTGTCAGGATCAATAGCCCTAGTTCCAATCATAGTACCGAAGCTGAGAGCGAGGCCACCGATGGCGACAATCCAAGGGTTGGTAACCATAATCCTGTAAACAAATCCAGAGTTGACCATTTGCCGCGCCGTCAAGCCGATGATGCCGACACCAAGGCCGGTGTGAAGGAAGGTGTTGTTGAGATATTCCCTCTCAAACTTAGGCATGGCGCCCTCGCGAGTTTCCCGGTTGAAGACGACATTGATGGCAAGGAGAGTGCCGCCGAAGATGGAACCGCCGATCAAGAGCTTGCGCAAGGCGCTGCCCTGACCCTGCTGCTGATACGTGGTCTGCGAACCCTGCATGTAGGTCCTCGCGCCATCACGCGCGCGCGCGAAAGAGCTTCGGATTACTAGGTTCGAGGAGAGGCTGTTGCTGGTCGCCCGCGGCGCCCGCGAGGTGAAGAAGGTCTGGGTCTTGGGAGTGCTGTGGAAGGCCCGGATGGGCAAGGTTGTGGAACATTTCGTCAAGCGGGGGAGCGTCCGCGCCACGTTGGCGGTGCCCTGACGGATAGGGCCAAGGAGAGTCATTTCGAGAGTCGACTTGATGTTGCTTGCGACGGGAAGCCGATTGTTTGATGATTGAGGCGGAGGAAGAAGGGGTAGAGGAGGGGTGGGTTGATTTTATGGGATCGGAAGAAGACGTGGTGAAGATCTTGGTGACGTCTTTGAAGCCTGGGATGCTCGGCAGCTAGGATGTTTAGTAATGGCTCAATCACGTGTGGAAGCTCCTGGAAGCTCCGAGAGAAGTACGATTACAGCTGTTAACAGCCGCCAATTTCTGTCATCGGGAATATCACTCGGTGTTAGAGACAGCATTGCACCTAACTCCGCTTGCTCTCAGATCATGGAAACACTGGGGAATCAGGCATCTTCATTACGCACATGGATCTATTGAACAATGTTTGTGGTCACTACTAGTCATCGGTGTTTCAATGCTCACATAAGCGCTCCCGCCGCTCCGTAAGTCACAGCTTGGCTTTCGCAGCAGCGGCTGTTCCCGGGATTGAGTGAGGAGCTTCTTTTGTCAGATTGGTGGACGCCGAATCCAGTCGAAGACTCGAACGGCAACAGGTTGTTACAATTCGTCTAGTAAGAAAGAAACCCAACTGATAGGAGCCAGCAACCAGCAAATGTTACCTCGGTAGATACTGAGGGTTCTTCAAGATACATACCAGTAGGCAACGGAAAGTTTATGTTGGATTCTCCGGGTGCAACCATCTAGGGGTGGGAGTATGCACGAGAGCCATAGCGCTTAAAAGAACAACAATCCACGAAATCCACCTCTCAAAAGCCGCCGGTCATGATCTGGAGCTAGCAACTCCTACAACCGTCCATCCACCCCGGGTCAGGTCATCCTATCCATCGGCAGAGGCACTAGCACCTCCTTAGGGAATGAGTCGATGATGGGGATTGATTTCTGACCATTCGTCGCTTGTGGAAGGACCTTGTTCGCTGAAATAGCAGTCTGAGAGATCCACAGCCAGTCGTGTAAGCGCTTGCTGCTCAGGAATCAGGATTTTGGGGACCAACCGCCCTTTTGGTCTTAATCAATCCATGGGCTTCCTTAAGGATCAAAGGAACGGCTCAGGAAAGGTAACGAAAATGAAGCTTTTTTTGCAGAAGAATTAACCATCTAACTTCCATGCATGATCGACTCCGTCTCACCGACGAGCCAGATCTTCGAGAGGAAGGTCGCAGAGAACAATAACACTGTATCATTCATTCCCAATAAAACAAAAACCATTAAAGGACCGTCCACATATTATATGGCCCTATCAAGTGTGGTACGCCAAATATATTTATATTGGAGCCTGAGTGCGTTTCCTACATCCCATGGACAGACATGGTGCAGGCCCGCATTTAGGCTCTAAAGGTGCGGAGAATCCTGGAACGCAGCAATGGAGAAATTGAAGCGAGCAACTTTCCCGACCCACCTTCCGAACCCTGCCATACAGTAGTGCTCTGTGAGATCGCCGTGTTGCCCGGAGAAAGTCTATTGCTGACCACTATGATCGAATAGATTGAGGGGCGGCATTGGCTCCGGAATGAGGGGAAACTACCGGGCAGCCTGAGTTCGCGGAGTAGAGTGGTATAAAGTAGCTGAGCTCCCCAGGTAAGGGGAAGCTCTCGCTTCCGGCCGTTGTCAGTAGAAAAGCATTTCAGCTCATTTTCGCCCTCAGACTTACGCGTTCGTGATCTCGCCCTCGCTCTCCTCTCTTCTGCCTCCTCGTAGTTTGCTGTGCAAACGATACTTCCAATTCTTGAGAGCCGAATCGAAAGACTAGCAGAGGGTGCGGAACTTATACAAGATCGAACGATTCCATTCTTCATCGATTTAGTTTAGTTTCCGGGATATTCGGTCTCAGACGTCCTCAGCTGCCGCTCCGTACCGAGATCCGCCAACCCCCCTTACATGCCAAATCGCTCAATCACAACGACAGCATGAGGATATCAACAAGTCTCGTCGTCCAAGCCGCCGCAAGCGCCCTCCTCGCTTCCGCTCTATCGGTTCCTACCACCAATGGCTATCTCTCCCTGTCAGAGACCAGAGCCAGGGCTGTAGCGAAACCACAGTCACCATTTACCCTGCCTTATTCTACACCAGACACGACGGCGGAAGAAATCGAGTCAAGCCCCTTATCTTTCATCAGAAGGGGCCTGAGGGACTTTATGCATACTCTTGGTGTCGCCACGGAAAAGCGGCCGGCGCTGTTATGTTACTGTGGTTCTGGAGTCGTTTGCTGTGATTATCCCGAGGGAGCTGCTTGCGGATATGGAATATGCAGTATTTAAAATCGGAGTACAGGCTCGAAGAGTGGCCTTTACGAAGGGAGCAGACTATTCGTGTCCGCGAGGGATGGGCCTGCATTGCAGAGTAGGGACATGGTCAAGCATGGGATGGCGTTTTTGTATTGGCTCATTGTTGCATTGGGACGGGGCCTGTTGGCATCTGGATTCCAGGAGTCGGCGTTGGGTTATTCATTTTCAAAATCGACGGAGCAGGCAGTCAAGGCGCGTATGAAGAGACCCGGAATCAAAAAAGGCCTTTAGCTAACAAGAGGATTCAATAACGCAAAGGCTTAAATTTCCAAAGGCGTCTGTCTACATTGAGGGTATCTGCAGAGGCGGGCCTCAATGATGATCACAACTTACACTCATACCCACTCGAGACTGGGAAGTTAGTGAGATAAGCGTTCGGCTTCGACCCGAGATCGTCTCGAGTGTTCGCGTTTCATTTGATCCTGGTTTAAGAAGCCTTACTAGAGATGAGGACGAGTGTATCGACCAAGCTAAGCAGTAACATTCTGTTTTTAGAAAGTCTCCTCTTGAAGCGATGCCGTATGATGTCTTACCTTTCGAATGTGACAGGTTTGGGCGCTCTCGCCTGGACATCCGTTTCCGCTGGTCTCTCGCCGAGATAGAGGACCTTCCCGACGTTTTACGATGGAGCCGGCACTCCTACGTCCGGGAGTATCGTCGTCTTTCGATTCCTCCGACATCTCCAAAGTAGGGTCCCTCTGCGAACCCGTTGCAGTGTGTCCGTCTCTTCTTTGCCGAGCGACACTGGGCCGATTTCGCATGCCTGGGTCGACCAGTCGAGACTCCCGCTGAGCACAAATGATTATTAAGGTTGGAATTCCCGACCCCAGGATGCTCGGGTTTCGCCGCGGCGGTTGGGGCATGTTTCGAAAGTTACAAGGGTGAGCTGAAACAAATCTCCTGGGGCCGGGAGGACAGCGAGGGAAGCCTGCGCATGTTACTCCTTGAACGGCGCAAAATGCGGGCATTATTTCAGAAGGCAAAAAAGAGGCTCTCAACAATCCACTGTATGAAGTATATGAGTATACAAGTACTGGAACTGCTATAGGAACAATTGAATTGGATGAAGGGTCCCGAACAACGTCTTAAGCTTTGGCCAACCAGCCAACCACAGAGTCAAGGATCAAAGCATGAACACTAGCGTTGCGGATAGATAAGAGTCAGATGGATGGCTTCTGACGCTTGGCACTGCATTGTCCATTGTGCTGGATCTCAACGCCACCGACATTCCAATGCCGTTGTGGCGCTTCTGATGGATGTAACGATGTTCTGTACTTCGTACTTGTTGTGTCTTGTTGGAGCAGAGGGGCGGGACCCTTGGTGGATCCCCCAACAAGCAGGACGTGTTTGCGGAGAGGGGTGTTCCCGGTCTTGGGGATGCAGTGTGCTCACTCTGCTGCGCGGGCATCGAACGCTCTGGGGACGAAATTGGAGTGCAGTGCAGAGAACAGGCAGGCTCGGGATGGCAGGGGCGTGTCAGCGTCCTTAGGCGAGGACAAGGCGGTCTGGATGAAGGCCAGCTGGCCCTATCGATCTACCAATCCGCCTGCTCGAAGCCCGTGTTGCCAGCGTGTCAGGAGAAGAGCTCGAGAGCGTTTCCAGCTCAAAATGCAGGAAACAACGGCCGATAGGAATATTCGTTTCGAATATTGGTGGGACAGAGCCTTGCAGGGTCTTGGCCGTCCCGAGCGGGATCAATGAAATCAATGGATCCAACGCTCCGGCGCTTATAATTGATGCGTGCTTTTGTCCCTTGCTTCGCTTGGTGACTTCTTTGCTACTTCGCAAGTTCGTAGGGCATTCATTTGACGTTGATGCTAGAGGTACATACGTCGTAGAGCAAGGTTCAACTTCAATGGCCCAAGTACCGGCTGCAGGTACTGTACCAGGCGATGGGACTGATGAGATGACCTCAATGCTGGAGATAAACAACATCAGGACTTGTTAATCCGCATTATCCATGCAAAATTCAGTGTATCTAGAAGGTACTCTTTATCCCGACAAGCTCGGACCACCTCCCCCCACTTGCTCGGAGTACCTCAGGTACCTGAACCCAGCAGCAACACCACCAGGAAGTTGCATCCAAGAGACAGCGCAGGGTCTCGATCTGTGCCTCTCGTTCAGGTTCAGCACCCCACCAAAATAGCTTTGAGCGCGGCTGGACCAGACGAGATCGTCCTGACTGGCCATCCTCTCCAGTTCAGATTGCTCCTCGAACGTCCCGGGTCCGTTTACCATCTCAACTTCAACCCTGCACGCCTGCCCCTCGTGGAGAACACCGCAGCCCAAACCTGACCCGGCCCCTTACGTCTCTGATCTGCGATTCCCCCACTGCCGACGAACGACGAACATTGTCCATTGATTCTAATTTTTTTCCTCTTCCTTTTTGCTTCCTTCCCTGCCGCGGCTCTACAACTACGGTTTAGCTACTCGACTACCAGACTCTTTCAAAGATCGATGAGAAAAGAGATGATGCTGCGAAGGTCTCTTCAGCCCTTGCAGATCACCGCCTGAGCATACCCGCTTTCTTGCACCTGCTCCCGTGACACCATCAATATCCACGACCCACGACCTCTCTTGGCCCACAATCTGCATTGTTCTGTTTGCTTTTCCTCCCGGCGCTGAACCGGCCTGCACAAACTTGACGTACTGGCTTCTTCTTTCTCACAGTCTTGTTCGCCTCGGACGCAAACTGGCACCGCGCTTCTGCTTGAGGTCCTGGTCCGTGCCAATCAGTCTAAGGCTCTTTTGGCCCCCAGCTTGTCCAAGCTGACTGCGCGAGCCGCAGCTGCCTCCGACAAATCACCCTTCGTCGCGATACTTCGCCTCTTACTCTCGGTCGAGCACGGAACCGTAAGCACACGAGCCTGCTTGCCACTCTGTCAATTTCATCTCTTCTCCATGATCTCGGGGGCTACTACTAACTCTACTCCGCTTGCAGAGCGATCAATCGCCACATTCTGATTCACTCGCTTCGAAGAGCCGGTCGCCAGTGTAACGACCAACGAAAACTTGCTTTTGAGAAGAGTATTTCCCTACTTCGCACGAGCCCTCACCGACGTCTAGCCCGCGACCTCGTCCGATCCCTCCTCATCCGTCGATAGGTTCGAGAACGATCGAGGTTCTTTCGAGGACAGCCGAAGATTTGGCACCAGATACACAATATTTACCCCAGAATTTATTCGGCGAGCTTAAGAAACAATTATTATGAATCTAGACGTACGGAAGACCTCTACCTGAGCCGATCTTGCCCCCCAGCGTCCATTCTTATGAGCGTAGCCATTTGCGAATCCCATCCTCGTTGGCACACGGCGCGTACATACTCCGGCGTTGCGGAGTGGGACGGTGGAAGGAAGAGGAGGCAACTGACGCTGCAAAGCCCGAGTGCGCTTGCTGGCACGCTGCCACTAGATCTGGGCCCTCCATAACGGCCCCTATACCTTTTGGTCTGTAGTCGTGCGCTTTCATATCTCCGTATCCGAACTCCGTTTGCCGCTAGACCGCCGATACCCTCATCCTTCTTCTTCTTCGAGATTCCTGCGGACGAACGATTCTCGATCGAGGAGTCGATCTACGGGTGGACTCTCAAGCTTGGATATACTCTTCATCTCTTAACGAAGACGCCGCTTTTGACACTCGCGCTCTACCCGCACTTACGCTCGCATTTACACACACTTTTGTCCCTACTACTAGCCATCATGAGACGCAGTCGATCTCCCTCGCCCTCGTACAGGGCGCTCGCCCACCACCAGGCCGCTAATCCCCAGTCTGCCGATCCCATGTCGGTAGTCCGGTCGTTTAATGTCGAAACGAACCCCGCTCGCCCGGTACGCCCTTCACCGCTGGCAACATCAACGATACGAGACATGCCGCTTGATCTTGTAGATCGCATTCGATCGTTTCCGCTCTTCATGTCTGCGCCCGAAGAGTTCCTTCTCGCCATTGGAAACCACTTAAGGCCCCAAGTTCATTCTGCTCATGATCAAATATTACGTGAGGGAGACGAGGCTAAGGCCATGTACTGGCTTGTGCGCGGTGCCGTCGCCGTCATCTCGAGGGATGGCGAGGCCGTTTATGCCGAACTCAAGCCTGGCGCCTTCTTTGGGGAGATTGGTGTGCTCATGGACATGCCGAGAACTGCCACCATCGTGGCCCGATCAAAATGCTTGCTCCTTGTGCTTAAGAAGGAAGACCTTCAGGCGGAACTACCCAAGTTTCCCGAGATGGAGAAGGCGATCAGGCAGGAGGCGCAAGAGAGGTTAAACATCCTGAAGAAGAAAAGACAGGAAAGAGGGATGGCGAGCGGCTTTTCTGCAGGATCCAACGGGGCAAGAGAACCCGCTCCTGGAGAGGTATCCACCGGCGACATGGGGATTATTAAGGAGGGTAGTGTTGTGAACATGAAAAAGCGCAAGTCCCCCAGCCCTGGCATCAACGTGATAGAAGACCCTGCGGCCGGAAGTGCCCTCGGGAGCGGATTCGTTAGTATTCGGAAAACGCTCAAAGAGTTACCCCTCTTCTCTACACTGCCAGCGGACATCCTCCATTTCCTCGGTCTCAGCGCTCAGCCGAAGACTTACCCGCCTTTCACAGATATCGTCCGGCAGGGGAGCGACGGAAACGACATTTACTTTATTGTCAGGGGTGAAGCTGAAGTCATCCATGAACCGCCAAAAGGCAAGGACGACCCTGCCAGGCATCGAAAATTCTATCAACGACCTAGGTTACGGCAAGGGCAGTACTTTGGCGAGGTCGCCAGCCTTGGCCTCTCGCGGGGCAGGACTGCAACTGTGAGAGCCATCACGACTGTTGAGTGTCTGATGATAGGCGGCGAGGCCCTCGATGAGTTATGGAGGCGGTGTCCGCCCAATATTAGGAAACAGGTCGAAGAGACGGCTCGGAAACGATATCGGAAGCCTGGAGAGGACGAAGACCTTGACATGGCGGATGTCAAAGGTGACGGCACGTCTGCGACTACGGAACTCTCTGGTAGCTCGAGGCAATCCGTACCGCACATCTTTACGACCGCACCTAAACACAGCCCGCAAAATAATGCCAACGAAGAGACGATGGAACCTGGAGATCCTGATCCTTTCCTGAGCGTCGACATGGAGAATCTGCGAAACCGTCGAAGGAACTCTCTCGCACCTCCCGTCCCGCAAACCACCTCTACTACCGGGTTTCCAGACGGCGCAATATCGCCGACGACAAACGGCGTGCGATCGCCCCTGTCGGAGGCAACGTCTCCTATCAAGTTCATCATGCCGTTCGTCCATTCTCCAACCGAGTCCGAGGTGCCCCTGAAGCGAGCACGAATCCTCCCTCAGTCCCGACGGAGTTCGATGGCGAATGAGCCCAAGCCAATTCTACCAGACAGCCTCCTGGCCGCCTTTATGCAGTTCTTAGATCCGGTGGAGCTTATGCGACTTCGCGAGGTGTGCACGCACTGGCGAAACATTGCGACGACGTCGGACAAGCTATGCAAACATGTCAATTTGACCCCTTACAGCAAGCACGTGAACGACGCCGTGCTCGTAAATATCCTAGCACCATTCATCGGCACGCGGCCGGAGTCGGTCGACATCAGCAACTGTTTTCATGTCACGGACGAAGGCTTTGCGGCACTTTGGAAGTCGTGTGGGGGAAATGTCAGGATATGGCACATGCGGTCCGTGTGGGATGTTTCCGCCAGCCAAATTCTCGAGATGAGCGAGCATGCCAAGTATCTCGAAGAAATTGACTGGAGCAATTGCCGTAAAGTCAGCGACAACTTACTGCTGCGCGTCGTTGGATGGGTGGTGCCCGAAGCCCCTCCTCCTACTAAACAGGCGCCCCCGGCGACAGGTCCTGGAGGAAAGCCAACCCCTCCACAGAAACTTCCAGCGCACCAGAGCCAAGGGCAGGATCAAAAAGCCAAGCAAGAGCAACGCCCTCCCAATATGCCGGCGCCGGGAACAGTCATCGGATGCCCCAACCTGAGCCGTCTCAACCTTTCATACTGCAAGCACATCACCGACCGATCGATGGCGCATCTAGCGGCCCACGCCTCCAGCCGACTCCAGTCGCTGTCTCTCACGCGCTGCACGTCCATCACCGACGCCGGCTTCCAAGCCTGGGCACCCTTCAACTTCTCCAAGCTCACTCACCTCTGCCTCGCCGACTGCACCTACCTCTCCGACAACGCCATCGTCGCCCTGGTGAACGCGGCCAAGAACCTCACGCACCTGGACCTTTCGTTCTGCTGCGCCCTGACCGACACGTCGACCGAGGTGGTGGCGCTCGGCCTGCCAAGGCTCCGGGAGCTCCGTCTCGCGTTCTGCGGTAGTGCCGTGAGCGACGGGAGCTTGGGGTGCATCGCGCTGCACCTCAATGACCTCGAGGGGCTTAGCGTCAGGGGCTGCGTTAGGGTCACGGGGGCCGGGGTGGAGAATGTCCTTGACGGGTGCGCGTCGCTGAAGTGGATCGATGCTAGCCAGTGTAGGCATTTGGAGCAGTGGGTGCTTGGTGGAGGTGTCTCGAGGTGGGGGTATGACGAGCGTGGGAAGAATGCGGCCGTGGTGGTGAGCGGTGCGGGTCGTAAGGAGGCCGCGGCGCCGGCTATCACACTGCCGATTGGAGCTATTGTGAGGCCTTTTGGGAGGGGCTTTGGGAGGGCGAGGAGAGCGAGGAAGCCTGTTAGGTTTATTCTTGAAAAGGGAGCTCAGGGATTACGATGATATGCTGACTGGACAGAGTGGTTTTTTTCTCTGAATATGTTTTACTACGCGAAATGGTGATGGCGCCTAGGAGTGAGAGAGGGCTGGGTAGATGGGCTTTTTGGGAATTGAGGATGAGTGATACCCATTTTTTTCTCCCTCTTCTTTTTTTTTTTTTCCCTTGTTTGACAATCATGCTGTTTTGGCTTTACGGATCTTCATCGGGGTTTTCCACATAAGAGTGTGTTTGATGAAGAGGGTCTATCTGGTGGCGTCGGAAGTGTGGCGAGGAGCAAGTGTTAGAGACTTGGGATATGATGCGATACTGTGTATCTACGTGTAAAGAAACTATTGCATATTTTACGAATATCCTGTCGCTTGATGTGGAACGAAGAACAATTCGTCTGGGTGAAGCCCGCGTCCGCCCTCTGTGATTCCCTCCAAGTAGTGTGACTGGGACTGAGAGAAGATCGTGGAGCGACCAGTTCTTGCGAATGATTGGCGCGCATAGGTATGGGGAAGTCAATTACTGCCAATAACCTGTTTAGATGTGAAATGATGATATATAGCCAGAAGCACCCAGGGGAAACCAAACAAGAGAATTCTTCGCGGAAGTTCTGCGAGAGGATATAAGAGTATCAAGGCTTGGATGGACGAGATCAACAGGACGTGATCTGCCTGCTGCATATCATATCTCTGCGAACTGCCCTTCAAGCCTCATGTTGACATTTTAATAAAGGGGAACGATAACGTCTCGATTCTTCTTCAATGTGTCCGCTTTAGGTCGTCAATGCTCATGATCGGCGACGCCATCTAATTCGTGGCGTTGAACCGTTCAAGGCTAAATGCGCGTCCATCAATATAAACCGCAGTATTCGATCACTCCCTCGCTCACAGTAGACGTAACATAGTTGTCTGCTATAACTGAGCCTTCTGGAGGAGAAAGAAATATTTCCATTTCGACGTTCGATCCCAGAGACCCAATAGTAACGCCGATCCCGCTGTCCAAACGTCTCTTCGGCTATGCACCCCGGCCAAGCAAAGGCCCTCCTGACCCACTCTGATGCCGGCATGACAATTCCGGATCTGGTAATATCTGGCAAGTAGGCGAGGAGTTGGAAGCGAGGGTTGCTAAAATCCGGAAGTCGAGAAACACCCGATAGGCTGGCGGCGGGCAGGACTTATATTGGTCTTATAGTGATTTCGCCCCGGCACTTGGGCGAGATAGTATCGTACAGAGATGGGACCCTCTTTTAGTCCGGGGGACAGCGGGATATAGTGGGTATGGCGGTAGATGAGGGATGGTTCTATAGTATGGTGCTTGGGATGAGAGAGTTCTGGAAGATGGGTATAAAGCGATGGAGGTGGGCGAAGAGACGACTCGGTGGTTAGTGAAAGGAGAGGAACTCAGAACCAAAACATCCGATTTGGGCTTAAATCGTTTGTAGGGATTCGCTGTATCAAGGCCTGCCTTTCTCGTCAGTCCATCCATTCGAAGTTGAATCGAATCAAAACGAGTTCGTTACTCGCAAGGAGGATCCCAACGTATTCAACATGTACTTTCGAAATCTGCTCCTGGCGACGGCATCGCTGCTCGCGGTCGAGGCAGGCGTTCTCCGCTTCTCCTGCTCCCAGCTGGTCGTCGACCGCCTCGATCCGCTTGTAAACCCCGGCCAGCTTCCATCGCCCCATCTTCACCAGATCGTCGGAGGAGTTCAGTTCTAACCCTCCCCCCCGTAGTTTACATCCCCTTTTGAAAGTTCTTATTTATACTAACACGAAAGGATAGAACTCCTTCAACGTCACGATGGATCCCACCAAGGACATCTCCGCCACGTCGTCCTGCACGACGTGCCAGTTTAGCGAGGATCTGTCCAACTACTGGACGGCCGTCATGTTCTTCAAGGCTCGCAACGGGACGTATCGTCGCATCCCACTGATGGGAAACATTGGTTTCGAGCAGGCCAACGGGGGCGTGACTGTTTACTATCTAAACAGTGCTCGTGGTAATGCCAAGGTTACCGCTTTCCCGCCTGTACGTTCGGACCTTTTATGTCTCCTTACGAGTGCCATCGTTTAGTTATACTAACGCGAAAGATCTTAGGGGTACCGGATGCTCGTCGGTGATGCCAACTATCGCACCAAGGAAGAGGCCCAAAGGTTCCGCCAGCTCACGTACACTTGCCTCACCAGCCCGGGTACCCGAAGCGGCGAGACGCTCGAGTTCCCGAACAAGCCGTGTCCCTATGGAATCATGGTCAACGTCCGCTTCCCAACGTAAGTTCTTCAAATTGTCTTCTTATCTCTTCACCTTGTTTCCTTCAGAAGTGATTTCAACCCCATGCTAAACCGAGCTCTTTTTTCCTCTTCCCAGCTGCTGGGACGGCAAAAACCTCGACAGCGCCGACCACATGAGTCACGTCTCCTACCCTGAATCCGGTACCTTCGAAAGCGGCGGCCCCTGCCCGTCCACCCACCCCATCAAGGTCCCCCAGGTCTTCCTCGAGGCCATCTGGGACACCCGCCCCTACAACGACAAGGCCCTCTGGCCCGAGGACGGCAGCCAGCCCTTCGTGTGGAGCTTCGGCGACGAGACGGGGTACGGGAACCACGGGGATTACGTGTTCGGATGGAAGGGGGATGCGTTGCAGAGGGCGATGGATGCGAATTGTAACGTGAATTGCCCGACCTTGAAGAGTCAGAGTTTGCAGGAGGGGAATAAGTGTGCAGTTCAGCCGATGGTGAATGAGGATATTGATGGATGTAAGTTTTCTTCTTTCCTCGCCTCCACTCTGTTTTCTTTTCTCTCGAGTAATGACGCTTTTTATATCGAGAGAGTGTTGAGGGCTGACCTCGGTGCGATAGGGCTTACATCGCTTCCTGGAATGGGAGGAGCTGATCACATTCACAAATAAATGAGAGTATTGGTGGCGGTTATCCATTTCTCAGAGGATGAGTCTAGTATTTTGCTGGTTCCGGGTCGAAGAGCCACCTCGATACGAAACTGGCCGAGGTATATGGCGATTTACTCTTGGGGCCGATGTAACAGGGCTTCAAGAGTGCTGGGTTACACCCCTTTCCGGCTTTCCTTTCTTCTTTAGTATTGTCCACGGCGACGGGGGCTCTAGCATTCCAGAGTCTAAGAATCGTCTCTCTTGGTAGAGATTACTTCCTGTCCCTCCCCTACGAGAAATTGGTGTAGAGTGTCGCTGTGGATTCTGTGATGTGAAAGTAATATGCTACTTCAGGGAGTGAAGGCTGTTCCCATTCTAAGGCTCAAGTACAACTCATAATACGTGTTGCAATCCACAAGCGAGATATAATCATACAAGAGCTGGAGTGTAAAAGAGTTGGGACCTCTAGGTCCACATGGGATATATTACTGTCATAATGTTCAAATCCATCTTTGCCGCCCATTTCTCGCACTGCTCCCTTCTTCACACACATATACACTACTGAGCCCCCAACGACTCCAACGCCTTTCGCAACTCCTTCACCGCCGTAGGCACATCATCAAAGTTGAGTGCTGAGATAGCCCACTTAGCATGTTTCTGCGCCTCGGCAATCTTGACCTCATCAATGACGGGCGGCTGCGGCGGTGGCGGAGGGTGATGAGAGTAAGCGAGAGGATGGCTCGTCGGGGGCGGGTGCGTGGGATAACCGTGGGTTTGAGGGCTCGGCGCCGGTGGCCACGACGGGGCGGACGGGACGTGCTGGTGTGGGGAAGGCGCTGGGATGATGCTAGGGCCGGGGAAGGGTAGCTGGGGTTGAGTCGGGGGCTGTATGTGCTGAGAATCGGGCGGTGCCGAGAAATGGAGAGGGTGAGGACCGGGTCCCGCTCGTGGGGAGATGGGAGCGGGAGCGCTAGGTGGGGGAGGAGTTTGAGCCGGAGGCAGTGACGGGCCGGAGTTCGCAGGAGAGACGCTCACGCGAGAGTACGGAGACGGTATTCGTTCCTGAGGATGGATGGGAGATGGCGGCGTGAAGTCAGGCGGCGGTTGCTGGTGGAGGCGGGGAAGGGGGTGCGAGGGCAGGACGCTCGCCGCGGGATCGAATGGGAGTTTCGGCGGAGGTGAGGGCTGGCCTGCGGGATGCTCAAGAGGAACTGGCGCTACTTCCGGCAGACCAGGGCTGATTGCGTCCTCGGCTTCTAGCTCCTCTTCCTGGCGCACCGGATTCGATTCGTTCGGGTCCTTGCCCTCCTTGATGGCTCGGAGGATGCGTGCGGCGTTCCATTTGGCGTACTTGATTTTCTTTTGTGTTTCATCGTCTGGTGTTTCCCAGATGCTAATAAGCTGGAAGAATGTTGCAGCTGCATCAAACGTATCCGCCGTTTGTCTAGAAAGAATACTGTGTCAGTGCAAGAGGGACGACAGGCCGGTCAAGAAGCCTGGCCATACCTCGTAACCTTGTTGGCTAGGAGGACCTTCTCTCCCCTGTCAAACGTCTGTTGGGCGAACTGCTCAACATAAGCTTGTCCCGCCGCATCGTCGCTTATGGCGTTATCATCGGGATGTTCTGTTTTCAACTGGCGGTCCTCGTCAGTAGCTAACCTCCCCCGCGCGACCAGCAGCTACCAGCACATACCTGCTCCAATCTGTCCATAAGAGTCGTTGTAAACCCAAGACATTCTTCATCGGTAGTATGAAGCTGCTTGGAGAGAATCTGCTTTACCGCCCAATATTCACCTGTTAAAAAACGAAAAAAAAAAAAAAAGAAAAGTACGGTTAGCAACTTGTTCTCCTGTAGCCAAACCTGCCGCTGGCCCTGGCTCATCCGAGAGCTGGCGGGGTAAACATACACCAATATGTGATGGCAGGCTTGACTTGCCTTAGCTGGTTCGCCCTGTGGACGAACCGAGCTATCTCGGCTTGCTTTAGCGCAGCTGGGATTTGTTCCATGGTGATCGGAGAGCTTTATGTGTTTTGTTGGAGCTGTGAAGGAGGAATCTAGGCAACGGAAACGATTGAGGTTGGAGGTCTGACCTCATCGATAGCTGCGAAGTACGTACTCCTGGAAGTGGCGCCAGCTGATCTGGACATGTGGAGAAATACTTCGTACTTTGTAGTACTTACGAGGTACCAGCTT
>NJFT01000295.1:0-41473 GCA_002221725.1 Scedosporium boydii
ATAAAAAAAAAAAAAAAAAAAAAAAAAACTTTTTTTTTTTAAAAAAAGACAATTTTTAATTTTATATAATATTATTAATTATTTTTTATAATTTAATTAACTTTTTTTTTTTTACTTTAGTTCTTATTAATTATATCTCTTTAATGACCTTAAGCTATCTATTCTAGCTTGTTCTATACCCCTAGGTATTTTTCTTGGACACTAATCTATTTCTAGACCTTCTCTCTCTCCCTCTCCCTCCCCCTCTCTCTCTGTGTGTGTGTGTGTTTCTGTCTTCCTTCTTTTTCCCTACCTCACCCTTTTCGTTTAAGATGTGATCCTGAAGCATTGGCGCTACTTCACCGCCCCGCTTTCAGTCGCCGCGGACATCGATCTTTGCAGGGATCTCTTTCACTCTCGCCAAGTAATTGACCAAGTTTTTTCTTACACGTACCATACTCTCTGCCTCTCCTGACGCACCCCTCCATTCCCCAAAAAGAAAAGAATAAAAAAAGCGGGGGTGTTGCAATATTGAACCCAAAGGATTCACCGCTACCAGTGTTGACTTATGTTACCTGGATTGCCGTCCCATGCATCAAGCTCGGTGGAAGTGCCAGGGTCCCTTTCTGAGATGGCATAACGGGTTCGGTTGGAAGCGTGACATTCAACGCCGTCAGAGGTGCAGGAAAAGTATCTACATTCGTTCAACTTGTGAATGCCTTGTTATACGAGATGACTGATAAGACGTGTGCCAGCATACCTATGTACCATACGCCGTCGGGATCCAGCTTGGTTTCCTCCATGTTCTTCGAGTCCTTGGGCGTGATCAGAGTTATTTCGTTGGAGTTTCCCACGCGGCTGAGCACTCCCATTGTATAACTCGATCTTCCCTGGTCTGGATTGACCATATTTTCGTATTTCCAACCACGATCATTCGTGAACATCAGAGAGTGAACCTCGCCTTCTTCGCTGTGGAGGTAGACACGAATTCCATCCGTCGCACCTAGAAGCGCAGCACCGACCCCGGATTTTTTATTGAGCCTGATACTGCTAGGTAGTTCGTCTGATAGCACATCGTCCAACTCTTTTTCGAACTCGCCGGTGTCGGGGTTGCAGCGGTATCTGCCATGCACGAGGTTGTTGAATTCATCGAAGTACCAGATGAGAGCCTAATATTAAGACTGAGCATTTATCAGGCCGGGAAGAGATTGGGCTCGTATCAAGGAGGGTTGATACAGGAATCGTGAAAGAGGAAGAAGGAAAGCGGGAGATGCACATGGAGGCCTACCCATGTTGTGGTTTCGTCCCACCAGCAAGCCCCCGTTATTGCGGTACCATTGCGAGGTTTTGTTGTAATAGGGAGTTTGAGCGGTTCATCGACAGGAAACACGACGTCATACCCTTGATTGCAGTAACTGTAGTGTAAATCAAGGGACTCGGGATCCTGAACTATCACCTGGACGCCGACATTCGGCCACCATGCCGCCATGGAAACACCCAAGGATGCGGGGATCCAAGACATCATAGACAGGAGCCAAAACCTGACGCTGGGAGTGTTGCGCGGTGCCATGTCGATGTGATAGTGGAAGTCTATTACTCCTTGGGAAGGCTAAGAGGAAGATCGGAAACAATCTGCAGGAACACATGGCTTCTTATCCACAGCTGACTATTTTGGAGAATGCAATCCGAGGCAGACTGTGGAAGATGGCCAGGGCCGGAGTCTGCCCTACCTCCGAATTAGATGCGAGGAACGCTGATCTGCGGGTTGCAATCCTGACTATGACATGGGATACGTGGGACGGCCAACGAGAGCCGGGTCCTGGATACCGGAATGCGGGCATTCTACTCGGCGAACCCATGAGAAGTAAAGGCTCTACGCGCCCGCCAAGATCGAGAATTGGATCGTACGGGTACCTACACGAGGATCTCCATGTGCGGGGGGCCGTTTCCTCCAATGTTCGTGAGCCATGCGGAGAAGAAGACGCTGCATGATGTCTGCAGGCCTCAGCCTCGGGCCACGGAATTTGTCCCGCGCTGTCGAGCGTAGTACGCGTGAACTCCCAGATAGGCAAGGATGCATGAATGCCAAATTCACTCAGCCCCAGATGGCAGGGGTTCGTTCGTGTGAGCTCCGAGCGAGCCTGGCCGGCATCAAGAACCACGTTTCCTCAAGCAGAAGACCGACTTGGTCGTGGATGGACGAACAGACAGACGAAGAAGTAAATTACGTTCTCCAGCGTAGGATGCAGCTTTTGTCGATGAGCCCTATCCTGAACGTATATTTAGCGCCGTCATCTGCATCCTCGTCGTCATTGTCTGCTAATTCGGCCTAGTGCTGCATGGCGGTGGCGATGCGGAATAAAGGTACGGAAACCACCTATGAATTTTGAACAGTAATCATGCACCTGGTCTCAAGTCCTCACTAGTGGTGAATCGGCGCTTAGACTTGGTGTCACCATTGGATACCCGGCTGACGGTCTCGACAATGGGACGTGTTTTTTTGCGATTTCAGACATGTATTTTGAAGACCCGGCTCTGCTAGGCCAGATATGGTTTGGCGGCGGGGTCTCGCCGCTACGCACATCTTCCGGGGTTTTCTTTCGGGGTGTCTCTGGTCTTTGGGCTCGAGATGAGAAGGTTGCTTCCTTTTCGTGGAAGTATAGACTTTGCAGAAGCTGAGAGGGCCGATATTCATGGCCCCTGCGCTGGTTACATGTCAGATGTCTGCCCATGGTGTTGGTGTGTTCGAGCGAGCGAATTGTCAGTTCGGCTACTTTGTGATGGCGGTTGACGAGGATTCACCCAGGATCTTGGTACATAGCCAGGGACAGTAGACCGAATTGCCGGGCCTACGAAATAGAGATTAAATTGGTGACTGTGGAGATTATTAAATTTATGTACCTGACGTCGGCGTCAGGCCTGGGCCATAGCCAAACTCGATGGCAGGAGGCATCGAACTTGAACAGCTGGAGACGGCCGTGTAGACAATGACGGCAAGAAAGGCCCAGATGATCTGAATACGGACCGCGTCCCTCTAATGCCGGTCGCCGTTAAAGTTGGCGCGTCGGTCCATTGTTTCTGGGCGAGTTCAGTAGTGACTACGGTGAAGATGTGGGACGTCTATCATCCCAGTCCATTTCTTGGGTGTGGCTATGAAGTTCTACGGCCGAATTCTTCAAAGGATAGTCATAAGGAAAAAAAAAGGACTTCGCCTGCCCAAAGCCGACTAGACCGGAAGGCAAGACAAGATTTACACTGCCAGACAAGAATTGAGCTCGGCTGGTTTGAGCTGCGACTGGCAAAGTGAGGCATTCCCAAAGCGTAGGAACACTGCCAGTTAGGTTTCGTCTGATTTTACTAATACATCACTCACATCAGGCACATGTCAACACATTAACTTGCAAGCTCGAAAAGTCGTAGGTAAAAACTATGATCATCCATGGCCTCAGTCCACTATTACGATCGCCATTTGAGTCTTGGCAGGGAAACTGATAACAACTTCCTTTGCGTGGCGTTTATACTTGGATATCATTCGTGTTCTCGGTTCCCGTTGTGATTATTTATCGGAAGCTCGATTTTCGCATTGACGTAGGCATTGAATTAAAGTTATCCAAGAATCGAATGTTCCAGGTCATCCGAAGGGATGTCCCCTATTTATATTTATCAGCTGACGCCCAAACGTTCACGACTTTCTTCCTGGACGCAACTTCTTTATCCTGGTGATATACAGATTTTAATGAATTCGCGGCCATGGAAGAAGCAAAGTTAGAGGAAGTAATCTACGATTTCATCATTGTTGGCGGTAAGGCTAGTCACCTCCATTGCGGAGATGCTTCTCGCTAATTCAGGCTTTCCTGGTCAGCCGGGCCGGCCGGTAGTGCGTTGGCATGGAGCCTGGCACATTCCGCGAATAATAATGTCAGAATTCTCCTGATGGAAGCCGGAGGCCTGAACGATGATTATAATCTTCGGGTAGATGGACAGCGGTGGCAGACGTTCCGAAACAAGGAGATGAACTGGGGCTACAAGACAATTCCCCAAACCCACTGCGCTAACCGTGAGCTGGACTATGCCCGTGGTAAGGGGATGGGCGGCTCAAGCGCCATCAATTTCAGCGTCTTTACGGTCGGAGCTAAGGACGATTATGACGAATGGGCCAGGCGAGTTGGGGATGGAGCTTTTCGGTGGGAGAACATGCAGCGCCGTCTGAAGAGCTTGGAGACTTTTCATTCTGAGCTTCCGTCCGGCGTCCATCCGAAATTCGCATCCCCGAAGCCGTCGGACCACGGCACGAAGGGTCCGCTCCGTGTTGGCTACCCCCGAGAATTAGAAGAGGATCTAATACCCCTCATGGCCACCCTAGAGAAGGCAGGACTCCCTTTGAATCCGGATCACAATTCTGGAAACCCCCTGGGAATGTCGTTGATGATAAGTTCAGCCCACCACGGTGTTCGGTCTACTTCTGCGGATCTGCTAGTAGAATTACCGGGCGACGTCGTCATTCTTACCGATAGTCCGGTCCAGCGCGTTCTACTGGAGGGAAAGAAGGCTGTTGGTGTCGAGTCGAATGGGAAGAAGTACCTCGTCTCCAAGGAAGTGATTGTGTGCGCGGGGTCACTGGACACTCCACGGATTCTGATGCATTCTGGAATCGGGCCTTCGGACCAGCTACAGAAGTACAACATCCCCGTCGTTCTGGACATGCCCGCTCTTGGCCATGGTCTCAGGGATCATGTCCTCACCCCGTTGCTTCACAAGCGCACCTTGGCTAGTGGATCCAAAAAGGGAGAATTTTACGGCGACCAAGCCGCGATGGATGCGGCGATGAAGGAGTGGAAGAAAGACGGAACAGGTCCTTGGGCGAAATATGGTTGCGGCATGGGTATCGGTTTCTTCAAGCTGGGAAAATCGTTGACGTCCTTTCCGGAATTTACGGAATTGCCCGCTACGGAGCAGAAGCACCTCCTACGCGAAACCATCCCGCATTATGAGCTGGCAACTCACTTTCCCATGCACATGACCATCCCGGGGTCTGTCAAGGATGACAAGGAGAGCTACGAGTATTTGTGTCTGATCGTATTCCTCCCCCACGCCCAAAGCCGGGGAACTGTATCGCTTCAGTCTTCGGACCCAAGCGTGCCGTTGCTGTACGATCCACATTTCCTCGAATCCGCATTCGACAGACGCGTTGCTGTTGAGGCACTCCGATCTGTATTGGAGTTGACAAAGTTCGAGGAGTATGCCAAGGACACCATTGAGACTTTAAGCGGCCCCAAATCCGAATCCGAGGAAGATCTGCTCGATTACTGGAGGCAAACCGGGTGTTCGAGCTGGCATATGACAGGTACAGCGAAAATGGGCCGCCGTGGCCACGAAGACGCCGTTGTGGATAGTGACTTCCGTGTCATTGGTATTGACGGACTGCGCGTGGCGGATATGAGCGTCGTCCCGGTGTTAATGAGTGGCCATACCCAGGCAGCTGCATGTAAGTATACGTCTCCCAATTCCTTTCGATTTGTTTTTCTATTTCTTCAAGCAGTGCCCAAGCGTAAAAAATTACTTGTGCTAAATGTGAGCGGCTAGACTTGACGGGATCGACATGCGCGGAACGAATATTGGAGAAGTATTATGGGTCGGCTTAGGCACCTTTTGAGCAGGAGATTCCAAGCCGGCCTAGACGATTGGAGCCTTGGTCTGGTCGTTTGAGGATTGCGACACTAAAATTGAGATTAATTGAGTGTGGAGTAATTGCTGGGACCTAAGAACAAAAGGGAGGACGTTGTAAAAGGGTTTTAATTCATAAAAAAATACAGGCACCATTTCAGAAAAGAAGACCACACGAAGTATGTTTGTGCGGACTGGATGATCCTCATTGAGTCTACATTTGACAACTGGCCATCGTTTGCAACTGCAGAGACGAGGCATTCAACATGAAATATACAATATCTGAAACTAAACAAGCGGAAACGACCATGATATTTACAACGGGAATAATGACGAATGTCCACATGTTTCGAACATAAAACGGGGGCTTCTTGGCTCGGGGAAAGCGCTTAATCCCATGATACACTTTCTTATCTCCTTCACCCATTTCCCACACGAGCGGATCCCGATGAGCTCGGATTGCCCACTTCTGCACTAACTTCTAGTTAATGCTTGCGAGGGTTGCGCTGACAAGAGCCATCGGGAGCATGGCTAGCCTCGACAACCTCTGCGCTAGGGCGGTCAGTGGGGAAGCCCTCGGGGATACCGCTGGGTCGGGGACCATTGGGGAAAGCACCACTCGGCAGAGCGCCATTGGGCCCACCGCTAGGTAGCTCACCACTAGGTCGAGGGCCATTCGGGGCAGCTCCACTGGGTCTGGCACCGCTGGGTCTAGCGCCGCTGGGTCGAGGACCATTAGGAGGGACACCGCTGGGCAGACCGCTGGGAGGAACATCACTAGCGAGAACACTCTCGGCGGGGGCGTCGCTGGCTAGAGTACCATCAAGAGGAGCACTGCTAGGCAGAGCACCACTTGGAAGGTCAGTGGGAAAGGTTCCGTTCGGGCCACCGGGAAAACCACCCTCGCCGCCAGGAAACCCACCGCCGTTATCGTTGGCGACACCACCGTCTTCGAAGTGAGTAGACGCTGCGCTGACATTCCTGATGTAGCTGGTGTCGACACCGAAGCCCAACCAGGCGAGCAAGCCGTCCCCGACAGATTCACCGAGGAGCACGTAGCTGACGATAGGGTCAACACCAGTAGCGGCTTCCTCCGCGAGGATGGAGTCAGCCGCGTTAGTGGTGAGCTCTTGGGTGTTTATGTTGTAAGGAGCGAGTTTCTCGACGGTCTCGATAAGGCTCTGGTCGAAGAAGACTTGGCCGACGTGGGTGGCCTGAGTGCTGTAGAGAGTGCCATTGGCTAGCTCTTCGGCATTGGCATGGACCATGACGTGGATATGGGTGGTTCGGCCGGTATAGTGACCAGGGAAGAGGGTCGAAAAGGTTACGACGCCGTCTGCATCGGACTTTTGGACTCCGCGGAGGAATGTATTGTCGATGTTCGAGGGATCAGCTGAGCCGACTCCATTGCCCTGAGCTACAACACCGCCATAAACGCCAGTGGAGTTGCAGTCTGAACCGTGCAGTTAGTACCAGGACAGCGGTATTGATAAAGGGGGTTGTCTTAAGGGAGATAACACTTACGCCAAATCTCGACATAGACGCCAGAAACGGGCTCACAGGTGTTGATATCAATAACTTGGGTATCCAGGCCAAGGAACACGCCTTCCTGTTCTTCAATGTTGTTGTCCCGAACATACTCCCCACTGACATCTGCAAACCAGTTAGAACCTAGTTGGTATTCGGGTTCTAGGGGTATCAGTTTAGCGTACAGTAAGGGCCCTCCGTGACCTCAGGCGTCAGGACGCAGAAGTTGCTGCCGGAGAAGAGATCGGCGGGGGCAGTGTCCAAGGTGTAATTCTCCGAAGATTGGTGGTCGATCTGAAGGAACTCCTCGATCTGGCGTTCTACATCAAAGACGATTTGGTTAGATGTCTGTACGGCCAGGGCTTTGGTTTCCGGCTGGCGATACTTACTCTTCAATGCCAGGGAGTTGGGAGCCCTCTCAGCAGCGAGCTCAAGCGTTCTCTTGGCACGTCTCTTGGCATTGCGTGCTGCGAGGCCGCTGCGCTTCATCTTTTCAACGCAATGGCTGAGATCTCGGCGGTTGTGTTGGAGGTACTCTCGGCGCTCTGCGACCTCCTTGGAGTGGTCATGGCCCGGGTGGGCTGCGACTCCAGTGGCAGCCAAGACACTGGCAAGGAGCGTAGCGAAATGCATCTTGGTGTGGGTGCAAGCGATTGGATATGTTTTGGATAATAGACAAGACCTGGGAGCCACAAGGAATGGAAGAATGAGTGGAAGCTCGGAAGCCGGTGGTAGTGAGTGAGGAATTGTGTTTTCCGCCAGATGCGGACACGTCTTATATATGTCCGTTGAGAGTGCGTTTATTCATGAGATATCACAAACCACAGAGTGACGACGTCCCGCGGTCAATACACACATACACACTTACAGTCTATGCCGGACCCATCATCTGAGGTAGTGGAGCCGGTGGGGGACCGAGCCAGATCACAAGAGCGAGACGAGACGATGCTACAAAAAGAAAATCTGCTTTTTGATTGCGTTTACCCTGTCCACATTCAGAGACACAGCGCGGTTCGCGCCACAGACCAGAACTCTCCTCCAATTAAACTTGAGCTATTTGCAGCATGGCAGTGGACCCCGGGTTTCCTCAAATATCATGTCAATTATATCTCCGACGAAGTTTATTATTGTAATATCAATCTATTGCGCGACCGTGCTTCGTCTCATTCTTAATCCACGCCTTTGATTGGATCCGAGTGCCAATGGCGATGCGACCAAGAAAAGGACCGAGGAATCTGTTCCATGCCGTTCACAGCTCGCTCGGACGCGTGTTCCTCTCGAAGCTAGGGATCGACCGCAGGGAACGAGCTTCGACGAGCACAACACCAGGTCGCGTGTAGCTGCAATGTCTGGGAATGATGACGAATCCCGGGGCCGGTGTGGCGGGCTAATTGCCGAGATGGACCTAGCGCCGAGCTGTCCTTGGTCCTCCCCTATTCGCTCTTACGCAAGCCTGTGCGTTGCTTTTCAATGCGTCTTCTCTTCTTCACCCCCAGCCACTTCTCCTACTTCTCCTCCATGTACGAAGCAATATCATTGAATTTCTATTTGCAGTAAGGAGGATTTGCTGTGCAGCTTGGACCCAGAGCAGAGCACCCCTCGATTCGATTCGGGGTGACTTCCACATCGTGAGATTTCTGATGAAATACAACCTCAACTCGCGCATCGCATCGTGCTTCCAGAGACTCGTACAAGGGTGTAGATCGTGGATTACCATTTTGCATCATCCCAGTCTCAAACATTCACATCTTCAGGATGCACGGGGCAACAAAAATAGATTCTCCTCCACCAGCGTCTTCGTCAGATATCATGCTGTCGTCTGAACTTCTTCGTGCCAAAACCCAAACCTCGTCCCACCAAAATATCGCAGGCAAAACATGGACTCGCCGTCTTGCGCAGCATTCGCCCCAGATGAAGGAAGAGAAACTCGAACTCCCCCTTTCATCGCCCGATCACCACCGAGCAATATCATATGAAGACGTTCTCATTGGTGCATTCGCGTGAAACACGAAACGCCCGAAGATCTATGTGGGTCACCACAGTCCGATCCCGGTTATCAATCGCCTTCAATCGCCCACGTCAGCCGGGCGGAAAGCTGCATCATCAAAGCTTAGAATCTGTGCAGTGTCCACCCTCCCGTTTAGACGAAAGACCAGGGTAGAAACTTGATTGACGAGTGACAGAAACGATAGCAGTGGTGGCTGGCGCCTCTGGTACGCGTTCCTCCCCCGACAGCCGTCACCAGAACTCCGCTTCAAAGTAATAGGTCTAGTCGCTCCCGCGGCTGCAAGTACAAACCCCCTTGAAAGGAACCCCATTCGTGGCTTTCCAAGTCATTTGTTACCTTTTGTGCACAGTACGTCCTATTCTCGGAACCTTTGGTACGTGTGGCGGCGATTTCTCTTTCTCTGATTATCTCCCACCTCGGCTCTGTTGCAATCTGATATGTTGGGGAGGTGGCCCGGCAGCTTTCGTTTCTCCGACATACATACACAGACGCTACCTGTTTCAAACTTCATCTACCCACATAGGAGAGAGTTGCTAGTCATTCCCATGTGGTAGTCTTTGGGTTCGAATGATTTCCATCCAAATTTCGTCAAGAAGCGAAACAAGGCGGAATGCCCCTTCTAAATTCCGAGGCAGTATCACGGCAATTCTTACCCCAAGGCTGCCGTGGCTAAGACTCAAAATTTATATCACCATGAAACTAACATCTACGTGTTATTAGACATATCCTGTCACCCAACGGGAGACCCTCCGTCTCTTCTTTCTCTCCACGTCCCTGCTATCGCCGACAACCAACCAATAATCTGAAATACTCGACCAATTCAACCCATGTTCTCCCGTATACTTTGCACTGGGCACTTCAGGCGAATACAGATGGCTGCGGGTTCGGTTTAGGATATTGTCTATTCTATCGAAAGTTCGAATTCTTTTGTCAGAGATACCCAATGATCTCAACCCCATACGGCTCATAAATCTTCATTTTGATGTCGTACGTGCACATCTTCCAATCTGCTTCCCTCTCCTCGACCGGGAGGCCAGGTTGTACTAGGTTATGAAACTCCTCGCTTCTGCCTTGTTCATTCGTGCCCTTCGCTCTGTCGCATCATGCTAAAATGCCTCGGTCGTTAACACAGCAAGAGGTTTTTATTCGGGTCGGTATCTGGCAGAATTCCACTAAGACTCCTGCATGATATACTCTATTCCCCACGCGTCCGATGTGTCACGAAAGAAAACATCACCACACGCCCGAAAACATGAAGACGCCCGCTGTGGCTGAATACGAGAGTGTGCTGGACGTCACCAACTGCGCCGACGCGGAGAATAGTCTTGAGTGCCTCTGGAAGGAGGAGGTTTTACAGCGTGGTCAAAGGTTCTTTTACAAGACATTTGTACCTCCAGTAAGCACGACGCAATGTAATAGACGAGATAGTGTTTAATGGAATCTCGTTTTACGGTGCATTTACGGTGCATCTTAAAAAATTTTTAATGCGGAATTGATTTATTAGCATGTCAAAGTCAGGGGATGCTCGCGGAAGACAACGTTTTCTAACTCCGTGGGATAATGCCGCGGGATTTCGTTTCTCGCCAATATCGCTAGGCTGAAACTCCGAACCAAACCTCCGGCGTGAATTATATAAACGCGAGCACACTTCTCTACCGACTATGCGTTGACAAGATGGCCAAGCATGAAATCTCGTTGGTTTTACTCCGCCCGTGTATTGAATCTTGACACGGGTCTTCCTGTCATTCCTGTCGTCCCCATGGCCGTCCTTCCTGAGCCCGCTGTCTTCGACGACGTCCCCGAGAGAGTCAGCGAGCCCTCTCAACGCATGTCCTGGATTCGATCTCTCCTCCTCCACACGCGTCTCGATGACGATGTCTGCAATCACAATTACTCCGGCAACGGCACGGATGATGACCCCTACATTGTCGATTACCTACACCACGACCGCGAAGACGCCATGAATTTTTCCAAGGGACGAAAATGGACCCTCACAGTTCTCCAGTCCCTGTCCACGTTTGCACTGACCTTTGCCAGCTCAGTGTACGCCGGCGGCATAGCAGGCGTCATGGAGCGCTTTGACGTCTCCAAAGAAGTGGCCACGCTAGGCTTGTCGCTCTTCGTATTGGGGTTCGCCCTGGGACCTCTGATCTGGGCGCCTCTGTCGGAGACGTACGGGCGCCAGTATATCTTTGTGGTTTCGTACTTGGCATACACGGCGTTCAACGTGGCAGCGGCGTGCGCCCCCAACATCACGACCTTGCTGGTTCTTCGCTTCTTTGCGAGCGCGTTTGGTTCGTCGTCCATGTCAAATGCGGCGGGCGTCATTGCCGACATGTTTAGCAAGGCGGAGCGCGGACTGGCGATGGCATTGTTTGCCGCAGCTCCCTTTCTGGGGCCCGCACTCGGTAGGTGGTGATTGTCCTTCTTCCATGCTGCCCGTTGTTACCGCTTTGCTGTGGTTGCTGTCGTACACTTGCTGATTCTCATCAAAAAAATTGTCCTAGGACCTATTGCTGGTGGCTTCCTCGGCGAGGCCCAGGGCTGGCGCTGGATTCTCGGTTTGATCGCTATACTGGGCGGCGTGATCTGGATTGCGACAACGCTGGCCACCCCCGAAACATACGCGCCGTTCATTTTGCGCCGTCGAGCCAAGGCCCTCTCCCGGATGACAGGAAGCGTATACATGTCCCGGCTGGATGCGGGCCGGCCGCCCAGGACACTCTCGCAAGAGGTCTCGGTCTCTCTCACGCGCCCCTTGATCCTTCTGTTCCGCGAACCCATTGTATTACTTACCTCGCTCTACACCGCCATCATTTACGGTACACTGTACATGTTCTTTCCCGGGTTTCCCATCATCTTCCAAGTTGGTCGAGGCTGGAGCCAGGGCATCGCCGGACTTGCGTTCGTCGGCGTCTCCGTCGGCGTCTGTCTTGCCACGCTCGCGGCCGGAGTGGACAACAAGCGCTATGTGCGCCTGTCTGCGGCCGCTGAGGCAGAGGGGCGCGCAGTCGAGCCAGAAGCCAGACTGGGCGCGGCCATGGTAGGCTCTATTGTCCTTCCTATTGGTCTGTTCCTCTTTGCCTGGACGACGTATCCGTCGGTGCATTGGATCGTGCCCATGATCGGCGCCATGTTTTTCTCATGTGGGCTCGTCATGGTCTTCATGTCGCTGATGAGCTACGTGGTAGACTCTTGTACGTTTTGATCCTTTATTCATCACCCTCTACTACAATGCACCTGCTGACCTGTTGTACAGACGTCGTCTATGCTGCTTCTGTGTTGGCCGCCAACTCGATGCTGCGGTCCTTGTTTGGCACCGCATTTCCGCTGTTTACCACACGAATGTATGAGAATCTCGGAAATCAATGGGCGAGCTCCATTCCTGCGTTCCTGGCACTCGGGTGCCTGCCTTTCCCATTTCTGTTCCATAAGTACGGTCCGCGAATACGCTCCAAGTGCAAGTATGCCTCCGAAGCAGCAAAAGTTCTAGAGATGATGAGTCACGGGCACGTCGTCGTGATACAGGGTGAGCCGGTAGAGAAGGATGGTGAATAGATTGTTTAGCGGGGGCTGGGCTCGAGAGTACTGGCCATCGTAATCGGTGGTGGGACGCTAGGGTGGGAGATTTAGAGATAGATGGAAAGTATGGAAGCAAAGAAAGTGTGGATTTGTTATAGGTTGAAACCTTGATTTCTTTTGAATTCCCTTATAGAATAAAAAATAGGGTCAATTGGGCTTGAACAACCTCTCTGTATTTTTTGCGGAGGAGATCAAGAGGTTTACTTCTAATGGTCCGCCCAATAGTACGATATGCGACAGAGAGTCCCTTCCGATAATTGAAAGCCGTGTATCCCGTAATCCTTTAGCACGAAGTAAGAAAGAAACGAACTGAGTTAGGAATGAAGAAGTAACTAGAAACGAATAACGACGTCATATCCTACATTCACAAGCCTTAAAAGGATTCCAAAGTCTATATGAGGAGCTATACATAGGATAATTGAGTGTGCATTTGTCCTCCATCAGCTCCATACCTGATAGTCGTTTTGGGGGGAGTAGGGACATGTTACTATGTACGTAGGTCTTGTAGGCCTCTTCGTTAATATGTGTGCAAGAGTGAAGTAGTGGCAGGCTTATACTACACATACTAAGTATGGCACGTCTGGCCAATACCGGCGAACACGGCGAATCATCGGTGTGTGCTCGGTGATAAACAAACTTCCGAGCTGACCAGAAGTTTAAATGCCGAAATCCCAAACATCAAAAAACAGGAAAGCACCCTCACCCCACCACATATGCCCGGAGCCCTTGTATGCCCTGGTCATCCACGCCATTATTAGCTATCAATAACAAACGTCCCTCACCCTTCAATGAATACTTCTCCTTCTGGTATTGAGCCACAGAGGGCGGGAGACACTAGAAAACGTGCTCTCAAAGCCAACAAAGCATGCGTTCCTTGCCGGGCACGCAAGGTCAAGTGTGATGCCGCCGTGATCGGCCTCCCATGCAGCAGCTGTACCAGCAGGCAGTGTGCTGAGGACTGTGTGCTGCCGGCCCGGAAGGGTCGGACCAGGTTAGTTGATTTCTCACCTGATAGCTCCTGGTTCATCGCCCATTACACGTGTGCTAACATAGATGGGGCTCAAAGGAAAATAATCCATGTTTCACCGACTCCGGGCACGCCGGGTACATCCAGCGGTAGCCTGTTAAATAGCCTTGATCAATCTAATCAATCTAATCCATCTAATCAATCCAAACAATCTTCCACCCCCGACCTCCTGGACTCCCAAAGCCCACCCCAGGCCGAAGCTGATTTGCTCTACCTCAATATCCTAAACGACGCCGTGAAAGACACTGCTGAATCCAGTCGACATCACACCACCCCCAATAGCCCCTGCAGTTCAAGACTAGAAGATAGTTTTACTTCTCGGGGCTGTTTATGGACGAAGCTACCCCAATTGGACGCCGTTGATAATGAATATCTTGTCAAGAAGGGTGTCTTTGACCTGCCTCCTCCGCACCACTTGTGAGACCATCTTTGAATCCCCCCATCCTCCATAAGTCTTCGTTTTTCACTCTACTTACAGACAGAAAATAATAGAGATACTTTCATTAAGACATACTTTGACCACACCCACCCCTTTGCTCCCGTGATCAATAGGGCCGATTTCATTCGTGGTTATCAATCCGGTGACTGCTCTCTGTTCCTGCTTCGCGCCATGCTGATCCCAGCCAGTCTTCATGTGCCAGTCGATGTGTTATCCGCCTGCGGCTTTGCCAGCCGATCAGCCGCGCAGGAGGCGCTCTTCTCCAAGGCCAAGCTGCTCCACGACTTTGCCGCCGAAGCTGACCCGCTGCTGATGCTACAAGGGTCGATGATCCTGTGTGTGGTGATTCTCGACCACCCCACCGACCGGGACTTTGGCTACTGGTTCCACAATGCGATCCGTCTCGCCACTAAGCTTGACCTACGCAACAGGTGCGCTTATCACTGCTGGACTGCGACACTTGTGACATGTGCTGCGGGTGTTTACTAGCTGCCTACTAACTTGCCTACGAGCTCTTGGACAGGTGCGTTCGGGAGGACAAGTCCCGCGAAGTCTTAAAGTTGTATAGAAGGATATGGTGGTCTCTCTATGTACGCCCCCTCTCGCCGCCATTTTCTGTTCTTTCAACTTGGTACTTACTACAGCTACCTAGTTTTTCGACATTTTCCATGTCTTTGCCAATACCAGGCGCTCGCGACTGCTCGAAAGCACCATCGCTATCAAGCCTTTGACGGAAGATGACTGGGAGACGGAGAATGGCTCGGGAGCACTATCCGGCCTACTACCGGTGGTCATGCCCCAGCAAAAGGCCTCGCTTGTTGCCCACTGTGAATTGGGTCGAATATGTACGTGTTGGTTCTGTTCGATTCGTTATTCTTGTTACTTTTTTTTCGTGGCATTTTCAGTTTGTAAGAGATACTACAAACACGACTAACTCTATTTAGTCGGACAATGTTTGACCATTGTCACAAACAAGCCACAGCAGGATCTTCACCAAATAATGAACCAACTGGATGCATGGCGCGAGTCTCTCGCTGCCAAGATGCACGTGGGTGGGAATACCGGAACTGACGTGTATTATCTGAATATACGAGCGACAAGCTATAGGTTTGAGTGTATCCTGTGTCGTCTAATACGGCGCTCTTGGCATCAGTCCCGACAGGTGAATTGGAGTGAGTGGGCCAAGGCGCGGCTTCGATCCGCCATTCTGGAGTTGAACACGATTACCATGAGGGTGTTGGCGAGTGGTATCCCCCTTCGGGACTTTCCAATTTCTTTGTAGGGCCCATCTATTTCTCCCACTTTGCCTATTTTTCAAGCGTGCTCTCTAGAACGGAACAACGGAACTAATAACGACCCCTTCTTGTTAGCGTAACCACAATAACTGCGCTGCTTGCTCTACAAATCGAATCAGCCCTCGACCCAGCCGAGAAAGACCTCGTCCGTTCAATGGCTCGGATATCCATCAGCCAGACGATGCTTGTTCTCGCCGAAGGAAAAGAAATACCTGCCCTGAAGAGGGCGCTGCCGGTATTTGAGGAGATTCTGGCCAAGGAAAATCTGCACTTGGTTCCGCCTAACATTCCCGGTCAAGTACCTGTGCAGTCGCAGCCACAAGACCATAACATAGCCGACGAGTACACCTCGTCGCACGCGCAGGTCGGCATAGTTTCGTCTCAGTCGGAGCAGTGTGAGGGTAATCCGTCGTTCTATGGGGACTTCCTAGGATTTGATTTCTTGGACGAGTGGCAGATTGGGCAACTGGATTTTACCGGTCGATGTTGACATGGATTTCGCAAGAACGGGCGGCAGGAGGCAATGTTACCGGGATGTCTGAGCACGCGGAGCTTATCGATTCACCCTTTCCCACTTGCAATGTTCCTGTCGTTCAGTTGCAGGCTGATCTGACGGCATAGTTAACCCGCCGTTCTTTGATGGGTTCCTTCGCCCCGCTGGTTTTTGCACTCGCGTGTTCCTTTGGACTTGCTATTTCTCGTCTTGTTGTATAATCCCCGCAATCGAGATGGCGCGCAACATCTCGACCTTAGCTCCTTGGAAAGGCTCTTTATGTAGTCGCAGTCGTGCCTAGAGGCTAAGTGTTACTGAGCCGAAGGACGAGCTTCCGATGCATGCCATAGATACATAAAAACCAAGTGTGTCGTGATCATGACCAGTCCAACAGGCCGTCCACTATCGCGATAGGCGACCATGGCATGATGAGCGTTTTCGTGCCATCGGGGATAAATAATACCTCTCCCGAAGATGGTAGCATCAACGGTGCAGATATCAGGTACCAGGCTCTGGAAAAGGACATTCCAACTGGAGGCCTTGATGGTGCGGGCTCGCTTCGTCGCCACACCCAAGGCGGCTCGCTAATATCCACGGCCAAATCACTTGCCGATATGTGACCACTTCGCTTTCATCTATCCTTAGTCCGCCCAGTTTGGCATGCTACCTAGTTGAGGACATGACTTGCTTCGTGCGTAAATGCGTAAACCCATGGAGATTCTACACTACCCTCGATCAATTTAACTTTTTCGTCGAAGTGTGAAGCAACGTGCCTATCCATTTTGAAACCTCCAGTCATGTCTGGAACGGATTAACGTCTGCAGGATTTGTCGCCCAGCGAACACAAATTTGGAGAGCTATGAGCGACCAAGCCAATCAGGGTGGCTTCCATATTCGCCGTTTTGTGATCCTGGATCTTGGCGTTCTCTTGGGAGAGAAAAGCTTGGCAAGTCAAATTTGATGGGGGTAAAAAAATAAACTAGAATAGGATTCCGAGGCTACTTTGGAGTTTCAACGCACCCAGGAATTCAATATCATACTACGCAAGTGTTCGTACTAGATGGAAGCCTGGTACCAACACCGCAAGAAGATGACGAAGAACAATGAACGAGAAAATTGAGGCGCAGATCATGGTTACACGGATGAGGGGCTTGGCTCTGCTCCTTTTGAATCTTTTCCGAGCACAGCAAAGTGGCTCGGCTTGGCTCACTCGCCTTCTCGCCTTACAGCGGATCCCGGCTCATTCTGCCACCCAATCCAGATTCATAGCCCTGCGCTTGGACCGATCTTTGTGGAGCGAAGGGAAATTAGGTGTCCCCCTTCCGGCTGTGCTGCCTGCAGGGTTGCCTGGGTCTTGACTGCATCTTTTATTACCATGAAAATATTCCGTCACGCGCCCATTTTCTTCTGATTTTGATTTTTCTTTTCTTTCCCCCCGTTCACCCTCGTCAACTACAACGGCCAAGCACGACAAGTTCGCGTGGTGAGCCCGCGATTGACTCTCGGTTCTCTCGATCCGCCATTTTCGAGGAGTTCTCGTGTGCGCCGCGCACGACTACCAGCAAAACCATGGAGCCGATTAAAGTCATCGTCGCCTCGACAAAGGCGACGTGGCTCGCGAAACTCACCATCCGCGGCATCTCGGCCGTCGTCGCCATCGCCTTGATTGGCATCGTTTCGTCGGCCGCAGCGCAGAGCTCATACGACGATTACTACTACTCATACAGTGACGGCTATATCCCGCTTGCCGTTATTGGTGCCCAGGTATGCCCGATGAGTTCGCGCAACTTTAACCTCTTCTCTTCTGTGCTGGGAACGAGGTTGCTAGTCGAAGCCATCACTCGATGGATGCGCTTGTTGTTTTGGCTAACCTCGAATCCTAGCTTATCTTGTCGGTTTGCTGGAACATTGCCGAAATTGTCTGCCTCATCGTCCGAACAGGTCATCTAGGCATTCACCCTGGCGCCTGCGTCGTCATGGATCTGATCATCTGGCTCAGCCTCCTTGTCGGTGTTATCCTTTTGTCTGTATTTTGCTGGGGAGGTTGGTGCGGCTGGGATTACGACGAGTATGGAGACGAGGTCGTCAGCCATTCTCGGCGGACGGCTATGATTGCCCTTGGCATTATCCTCATGTAGGTGTTTTCCCTTTTTGTTTCCAGGCCGCATGTTCTGCAGCCACGAGCTTTTTGCCGTACTGACACGAGCCATGCTCCAGCCTCGCGCATTTCATCCTCTTCGTCATCGCCTGCTGGGAAACAAGTGTCCGAAACCGCGCCGTCCGGGTTATTCTCGACCGTAACGGCGAACTTCTGAAGGGACCAGAGTCTGCCTACAAGGCGTATCAGAGTTATCAAGCTCAGCCTGCGCCCGCCGCCCAACCTGTACCACAGCCTCCACAAGCAGCCTTTGCGCCTGCTCCGGCACCAGTTCCTGGACACCTGTATCCCATCGCACCCCCATCGCGTCGCCCAGTCGGATCCGAAGTGCCCCAGGCTTCATCGAACCCCGGTCGAATCCCGAGTCCGTCGGAAGTATCGAGCGTCAGTCCTGTAGCGCCCAACCCTCAATAGACAGCGCGTCATCTTTTTCTCAAGGAACTTCCATGGTAGGGGGAGAGATATTAGGGAAGATTGGGAGATTGGCTTGGGCGCGCCACGCAGTATTTTAACAATGGGATACGAACCAGTTCAATTGTTGGATGGCGTGATATCTTTTTCTATATCCCGGGCTGCAGGTATGGTTGTGTTGGACACACACTGCAAATAGCTATATAATACCTAGGTTGTCTCCCTAATTTTCAATGCAGAACGATACCCTTGTCCTTACTATCTGGTCGAACTTTTGAAGTCGCACAAGACATCTCCGCTTCCAAGGGCGCCTCAGGCTTTGTGTCTCAGACACCCAGCGAGGGGGGGATACATTGCTGCAGTGCATGGAAGACGTGGTGATTGATTCGTGATGATTCAGCGTTTCGACGGATGGTCAAAGAGTACTTTGCTTGCAACCCAGGTCCACAGCGGAAAGGGTCATTTCTCTGAGGACCCAGGAGTGATCCAGATATCGGCGGAGCTAAGCGGAGTTTGCTGAGCCAAAATCGCAAGTTTCGGCCGAAAGAGACTCTGGACGGAGATAATGGAACAGATGACTAAGATTCTTTATCGAAACGCTCGGCTTTATCGCTCGTGGTGGGAATCAAGACTGATGTCTTATCTCCGTTCTACGCTGGAATTCGAAGAGGTATTGCATATCTTTGTCAACACTTTGTCTGGTCTCTGTCGCACCTTTACGTTGATAAGCAATCCTGGCATAACTCGGGAGACTCGGTGGTGGAACTACTCCGAATCCGAGTTATGGATCCGCAACCTCGCCGGCGTAGAAGACGACCAGCGCTCTCTTGCGTCGAGTGTCGCCGCCGCAAGATCAAGTGCGACCGGAACAATCCCTGCGGCCATTGCGTGTCGACAAAAGTCCGGTGTACATACAGAGTGTACAACGATGGTCCGGCCCTTGGCCCCTATACGGAACAACTCTACTCCCTGAACGAAACACCTAGTCCAACAGCTCCTACCTCATCGCCCGCATTAGCTCCGGACCGACGGGCGGAGGATACCGGTCGAGCAATACGCAACAATAATAGCTACTCATCGACAGCGCCTACCGTCGTATCGGCAGCACTGCCTGTAATACCAACACCAACAACTGGAACCGCATCAACGGACACGCAGGATGACGGAACTCTCGTCGTCGATCGTACCGGTATTCAACCATCGGCCAATGAACCGAACGTCCAGTCAGATCTGCAGGATATCCTACAGAGGTTACGGAAACTGGAGGAATCTTCGGTATCCGGTCCGGATCCGAGTCGGGATATCCTCTCGCTCCACTACGGACCCGTTCAGGATAGCCAAATTGTTCTGAACAAGACCCGAGTCCTACGATGGAGCTTTTGGACGGGCATGTCCCAGGAGGTATGTCTATATCTGTTAGCCCGCCTTTTCCCATTCCGCGTTGGCCCTTTACTAATCATGCGATGAAAAGCTTCTTCCTATTGTAAATTGCTATGCTGAGGCATCTGGCTCCAGAAACCCAGATTCAGCCAGAGATGCCGAAACCTCTGATCTTATTGCTCAAATGGGCGACCTCCTCCGAAAATGCAAGCTTGTTGCAAAAAGCCTCAAAGCCTGGCGGCCCAGCAGGTCTCTCATGGCACACGGGCTCATCCTAGCGCCTCCACCCCGAGAAACAGCGGACGCAATGGCTACTCTCTATTTTCAGTCCTTCGAGTCGACATACCGAATTCTCCATAGACCGAGCTTTTGGGCTGACTATAAGAGATACTGGGATGACCCTGACAGTGCCCCAACAAGCCTTCGACTAAAAGTCCTCCTCGTTATCGCAATAGGATCGAGCCTCCATGTGTGCGATGACGCTGACTCCGAATTCCGCAACCAAGTCTATCAGTGGATATATGCTGCCCAGACATGGTTATCTGGGCCTCTGGAGAAAGACCGTCTGAGTTTCGCCGGGTTGCAGATTCACTGCCTTATGATTCTTGCTCGCCAAATTTTTTCCGTGGGCGGTGACTTGGTTTGGATATCAATAGGGTCTCTTGTTCACCAGGCCATGCAGATGGGGTTAAGTAGAGACCCCAAACACCTCCCACCCATGTCTATCTTGAAAGCAGAACTGCGGAGGAGGCTGTGGGCTACTATCCTTGAGATGGCTGTACAAGCGTCTCTAGATTCAGCCATGCCTCCACGGATTTCCTTGGACGAGTTTGACACGGCAGCCCCCTCTAACGTCAACGACGAGGATATGGATGAATCCACAATGGAACTCCACTCCCGCCCTATATCTACCTATACCGAAACTTCGATGCAACTGATTCTTCTCGATTCACTGCCAACACGCCTTCGGATTTTGCGGCTTTTGAACGACTTGCACTCTGAGCTCTCATATCCTGACATCCTTTCTCTCAGCTCGGAAATAACAGAAGCTTCTCTAGTATACACTAAACTCCTCAACGACAATAGCGAGTCGGGCGTAACCCCTTTCCGCCGTAACCTTCTTGATTATTTGGTCCGTCGATTTATGGTCCCACTACATTGCTCATTTGCCCATAAAGCCCGGACCAACCCGTTATTTCACTACTCCCTCAGAGTTAGCATAGATACCGCCATGGCTATCATCTCTCCGGAGCCAGACGAAGCTTTCCACCGCCTAATGATCATGGGCGGTGGTTTGTTCCGGGAAGGCTTCAGATATGCAATGACTTCCATCGGCTTGGAGCTCCTCTCACAGGTCGAGACTCAACGCCTGGACGGAACCCTCCATCGGACCTCGCAATACCGGGCTATCCTCAAGAAGACATTGAAGGATATGATCGATCTATCACTGGAACGGATGCGCAAGGGCGAAACAAACGTCAAGAGTCACATGTTCCTGTGCATGATTCTAGCTCAAGTAGAGGCGATAGAAACGGGCGACTCTTGCGAGTTGAAAATCGCACAGGGCGGGAAAGATAGTCTCGAGCTATGTTATAATCTCCTGCAAGCACGAGCTGGTGAATGCTCTACGGCGAACCCCAGCGGAACGGATGTAGGTGGAACTCCGTCAACAGGTTTGGATGGATGGGTAGGGTCCGGGTTGGACTTTGACATGAATTGTTTCTTTCTTGAGACCGACTTCTCCTAGTCTAGACAGCTGCTGTAGATGTAAGTATACCTGGTAGTCCTGTGATAATAAAGCGGTTGCATATCTTGGCCTAAGACAAGGATATTTTTCGTTGTGAGTCTTTCTCCATATTCTGCACATCGCCCGAGCAGGACGCGAGGAAAAGGATTTAAGAGATTTTGATTTATTGTTTTTTTCCCTCCTTTTTTTTGCCTTTTATCTCCTTCCTTGCCTTTCCCTTCCCTCTAGGCCGTTACGACAGTGATCATTACGGCCGAGTCGGGCCAGGCGGTATTTGCGTTTTAGTTGACGGACATATCGGCCTTCCTTGGAGAGACCCCCAAATTGATACTTAAGAGACCGAAGTCCCTTCCATTGATTTCCAAATATTAATTTAATACATCTTCGGATCGTTATACATACGAAACTACTCGATTTCGAACACAGTTCCTTTCTCTCAAATTTGTCAAATACATTCCTCTATTGGGCCCCATGGCACCCCTCAAGATTCTCATCAGCGGTGCTGGTATCGCTGGCAACGCCCTCGCATTCTGGCTCTCCAAGCTCGGTCATGAAGTCACAGTCGTCGAAAGGTTCCCGCACCTCCGGACCACCGGCCTCCAGCTTGATCTTCGGGGCCATGGCATCCAGGTCTTGAAGCGAATGGGCCTCGAGCAAGCCTTCCGTGCTAAACTCGCCCCGGAACAGGGGATTCAAATAGTCAGTGGCTCCGGCAGGAGGTGGGCCTACTTCCCGGTTACGAAGCCTGGCAAAGGGTTGCAGGGGTTCACCACGGAGTACGAGATTCTAAGGGGCGATTTATGTCGACTTCTGTACGATACAGCCAAGGATCGGACCAACTTTGTCTTCGGGACTTCGATCGATAGCTTCGAAGAAAAGGGCGAGACCGTCGAAGTTCGATTCGCGGATGGGAAGACCGATACCTTTGATCTCGTCGTTGGAGCCGATGGTGTGGGATCTCGAACTCGGAAGCTGATGATTGGAACTGAATCAAAGGATCCGTTTTATCCAGTGGAGAATATGTACATTGCATATTTCACAATGCCTCAAAAGATCCGAGAGGGAGAGCAATATATTGCTTCGGCATACACCGCCACAGGGGGACGGGCTATCATGACTCGAAGACTCAACGCCGACGAATTGCAAGTCTATCTCAACTGCAAGTCGGATTCGGAAAGGCTGAGAAAAGCCCGTCGAGGAGACGTGGAGGAGGAAAAGGCTGCTATGGCTGAGGTGTTCCAGGGCGCGGGGTGGATAACGGACGACATCCTGAAAGCTCTAAGGGACGTTGATGATTTTTACTGCGAACGCCTCGGCCTTATTAAGATGAAGCCTTGGTACAAAGGCCGTGTGACGCTCGTGGGGGACGCAGCCCATTGCCCAGCGGCACTCACAGGAATGGGCACAACTTCTGCGTTTGTGGGCGCGTACATCTTGGCAGGAGAGATTGGAAGGCATTGCGGACGCGCGAGAGACGACAAAGAAGGAAACATCAAAGATAGCCTCCCTTTAGCGCTCAAATCTTACGACGACAAGTTTCGCCCGTTCATGGACCAGGTGCAGAAGGGAGTGGGCGAGAACACGGACTCCTGGCCATCGACTCCACTTGGGATCACCATCATGAACTGTATCTTGGGAGCAGCTTCACTGTTGAGGATCAATATTCTGGGCAGGTTCGTTCTCAAAGAAGATGTGAAGGGCTGGGACCTCCCAGAATACGATGAGTTGCTGCGGGATTAGGCGCCGAATGGTAGCGTTATCCGAAACAGATTTTGATTAATAATTCTCCACTCCCGTAACCAGCGATAGAAAACTAGAACATTTGACTTAATAGACTATACCATGCTGGAGTAATGTCCAAAAGTCTTCGCGCATATGTATATCGCCTCATTTTGTTATCCATTCACTCCCGTAGCAAAGCTACAGAGACCGCACTCATGGCCCTCGCCATGGTGTTCTCGATGTGGTAGAAACAAGAATCCACAAGCCAGAACAGACCAATTGGATCCCGGTTTCCGAAGCTGGACTTGGCGTTCACTCGAGGAAACTGGCCAAGCCTGGGAACATCGACATCCTCAATATTGAGGAATGCCATAAGCTTCTCCCACCGGGCGTCTCCCCGAGTTGCGTTTTTCCCGACCTCCCTCGGTTCGTCGATGAAGAAGGTCAAGAGCCTATGTTCCTCACCCCTAGCCGAGAAAAATTCAAGGGCATCTTCGGTGTGCCGCTTATAGGTCTCCAAATACGCATCGGGGCAGTCGTCTGCTCGTAAACCTCCGTAAATATCCGCATGGCCTTCCCAGGCTCTTCTCCTCGTGTGAGCTTGTATGCTCCTGAGCCAATCGTGCTCGTTCTTCCTCAAGCTTAAGATGAACCTAGCTGACGGGAATTCGTCCGCTAAGTCGCGATAGGCGATACACCAAGGAATATCCTCGAAAGCGTCGAATTTGTCGACGTGACGCTTCAATGCTTCGACATGACCATGTGTGTAGGCGTGATAGAGCCAGCGAGAGCGAATGTCCTCCCACCCAGATCTTCGATATCCGAGCTGAGCCAGCGCATCCCCAATGCTTGTTGTTCCGGTTTTGCTGAGGCCGATGACGAAGACCTTTGGTCCGGTGCTGGAAGGCTGGCTGCCGCTGAGTGAGGTAATAGGTGCCCAGGACAAGTAACCCAATGCAATTGCGAGCAGCAGGAAAACAAGAGAAGCCATTCGGAGCAGCGAGGAACTTAACCCTACAGACGGGATCATCTCCCCGCGAGTAGTCATGATGCCAGCGTCTCAATCGGTTCAAGGAATACGATGAAGATGTCCCAATTGTGACGTGAGGGTGAGTGATTGACTTGTTGGAGACAAAGATTCCCCCAAACATTTTGAGAGCAGCACTTCGGCACCTTTTGTTCATGCAACGAGTTTGCGTCGTTGAGTAAACTCTCGGCTCTATACATAAAATCTAACAGGGGTCATTGACGCCGAGACCCACGAGGGTGGCACGTTTCGTTTGATAGGTTCGCGTGCCGGTGCCAAGGAACTGGGGCCGGCGCCGTGCCGTCCTCCGAAGTAAACATGCTGAAATGGCGTCCATAGATTGGCGGTCCATTGCCCCGGATTTGTTTATTTCCTTTTGTAATCACCCACAATCTGTCGGCCGGGAATCTTTAGATAAGGTGTGCCATTCGAGCAAAAGATCCATCTAGTGTTACAAAACGGCATATTTAAAGCCAAGCCACGCCCAGACCAGCACCGAGTATCTCACTCACTTTCGGCTCTACGGTACGATCCGGAAAAGATTTCAAGATCCAATGTACTCCACTGGACCTCCACATCGGTTTCGGGTCATGAACGACAACCTAAAAGTCTTTACCTTTCCTCTCATCACCCACTAACCATTGCGGAAATACCCTGTTAGTACGATAACGGAGCGCGGAGCAACATCCGAACTTGAGGTGGGACTCTGGCTAGACCCTAATTCTCCGAAATGACGGATGGTCGGTAACTAACATGCCAATATGGGGATCAAGTCATCCATTGTAATGTCTTAGTCAAAAGTCTACGATGCAGGCATACGGAGCTTCGAGTCGCTTGGCGCTTCTACCGGCCCGAACCGTCAACCTTTAAGCGTTGTTTCGGTGAACTGGACATTACATCGCCTCTCGCGACCCCATATCTCCTGCCCGAACGCGTATCGTGAGTGCAGAGTCAACAAGTACTACGGTAAGTGGGCAGTACACTATACTATATCGCGTTGGAAGAATTAGAACCGGCCCTTCTACCCCCACTCCTAAACCAGCCGGACCGGCGAGGGGAGGTCCCGACATGGGGGGGGGGCTTTACACGATGGAGAAGACATGTTAAGGGCCAAAGAGGTTGTGTGTATCGGAAGCATAATCGTAGCGGCTCAAGCCCTAATCCTGACGATAGCAAATTTCCATGGGGCACGGAGCTATGTTGAGCATGTTTATCAGATTCCTTTAACCGGACTAGTGCCAGCGATGGACCTGAGACTAGAGGACAGATTTGCTCTGGGGTACTATCCCGACCGCCGATGAGTCAACATCTCGTGTTTGGGCAGAGCGTTGAATGCGAGCGATCGGGGTGTTTCCGCGGCGTGTGTGTGCCTACTTGGCAGGCTCTCGCTCTGTTGTCAAATCTTATTGTGCAAAATTATACAATTTGTCAATGGCTTCCCTCCTCCTTTACTTCGTTGTTTTTGATGTTGATTTGATTTCTTGCCGAGGCAGGATGGCAGGACGTAAGACCTAGAGGGCGGTGATAATTGATGCTACGTCCTATCTAGGGCAAGGGCATGGTGGAAACCTAAAATTCTGCAGAGAGCATGACCAAGCTCTGGTCGATCTAGTGAGCTTCGTGCAGTTAGCGTGAGTAATCCTGGAATAAGCCATTGTTGTGGTTGTATCAATCATTAATTGATCAATCTCGTCAGCGATGTAATCAAGTTCAATGTTGTTATATTTATTCTCTTGCCTTCAGTTATATTCGATGCATCACAATCTCTTATATCTGTGTCCGTGTAATGCGTGTAATGCGTCAACTCGCAACTGGCGGATGCACCTCTCTTCCATAATCATTTCCAATTGTTCCAATTGCCAACTTTCAGCTCGTGTTAATGGTGACAAGCTTTTATGATTCGGTAGTTAGGTGCAGCTCTGACGCACATGGCCTTTGTCCTGATACATTGTCACCTCTGCTATAGCACAGCTTAGATAGCATTCCAGGGCGCAGCTCGGACTTGCCCTTGGGTATCCGGAACCTGTGGACACCTGGAGTGCGTCTAAAGCACGTTGGGTGTGGGTGATAGGTCGGAAACGGCAGCCCAAAAGCTTAGCTCGCAAATTTATCAGACATTATCCAATCATTACTGAATTCATCCTGGTTAGCCACCTTCGTGGAGAGCATGAATGGATTCACTTCATTTCCGTCATCACTCTAGCATTTCTGTCTATCCCTGATTCTTCATGATCATTGGTAATAGCTGATGCAACGGGCCAAAGTTAGGAAAAGCTGCCCCCGCGCAAATCCGCGCCAGCTCACCGATAAGCCCACTGCCACTACGACTGCGAGGGGGGGCCAAATTTGGCTTTTTGTGTGGGCCGGATCGTCGAAATATTGGGAAACCGATGGAGCCGAAGTCGCAAGCTACCGCAAGGAGGGTATAAAGCTCCTCGTCCACCTCTTCCCCTCCCCCTCTCTTTCCACATAGCTCCAAGCACTCGGAAACCCTAACCGCTACCATCTTGTGTGTTTCCACTCAAACTTCGTCCACTCTCCAGAACTCCCCAATACAGACTCCTCTCGACAAACCTCATTCACCATGATCCCCATTCCCAAGGCTGACAGGCTCCACGACCTCTTCGACCTCAAGGGTCGTGTGGTCGTCATCACCGGAGCTTCGGGCCCCAAGGGCATGGGTATTGAGGCCGCCCGCGGATGCGCCGAGTACGGCGCCGACGTCGCCATCACCTACTCTTCCCGCAAGGAGGGTGCCGAGAAGAACGTCGAGGAGCTCCAGAGGGAGTACGGTGTCAAGGCCAAGGCCTATAAGCTCGATGTCTCCGACTTCGACCACGTCCAGCAGCTCGTCGACGACGTCATTCGTGACTTTGGCAAGATCGATGCCTTCATTGCCAAGTAGGCCCTTCCCCCTCGCCCTATTTCTCCATGTTTCCTTTTTTTTCTTCCCCTTCCTCTCTACCCTCCTTCCCTCTTTGCTTTTTCTTTTCTTTTCTTCTTTTTTTCCCGTTTTCCCATATTCCAAATACTAACAAATTCGACAGCGCTGGTGCGACCGCCAAGGGTGGTCTCCTTGACTGCCCCAAGGAGGACTGGGAGAAGGTCATCCACATCGATCTGAACGGTACCGCCTACTGCGCCAAGGCCGTCGGTGCTCACTTCAAGGAGCGCGGCACCGGCTCCTTCGTCATCACCGCTTCCATGTCCGGCCGCATTGTCAACTACCCCCAGGAGCAGGCCTCCTACAACGTCGCCAAGGCCGGCTGCGTCCATCTCGCCAAGTCTCTCGCCAACGAGTGGCGAGACTTTGCCAGGGTCAACTCCATCTCGCCCGGTTATATCGACACCGGTCTGTCTGACTTCATCGACGAGAAGACTCAGAAGCTCTGGAGGGACATGACCCCCATGGGCCGCAACGGTAGCGCCAAGGAGCTCAAGGGTGCTTACGTCTACCTCGTCAGCGATGCCAGCAGCTACACCACTGGCGCCGACATCAGCATCGACGGTGGCTACACTGTCCGGTAAATTGCTGGAATGCGCAGAGGATCTGTGTGGGGAGTCTGGGCCTGTTCGTCTAGTTTGTTTCGCATGTTGACATGGGCTTCTTTCTTGCCATCTGGATATCATCGAGACTGGCTAGCTAAGACCTATTCTCGGCGGGATGCTTGGCGACAGAAACTGGATACATTTCTTGCTTAGAAAAAGGAACTTATGAAAATAATCTATATTAATCATGATTCATGGGCATAGGCCTTCCTGAACCAAATGTGAACATTGATGAACAAATTACAAGATTCGCATCCCGTCTGGAGTCTAGACTTGTAGACAGTCTAGCTGTAAGAACGCTTTGCATAGGGCTGGGCTACGATTATGACGTAACGTGGCGGAAGAGAGCTTAGGGCTCCATTGAGCTTCACCAATCCGACAGAGGCATTGTTATATCGGGCTTAGCCGGGGACACACGGACGTCTCTTTCATGTTCTTGCAGTTTGCAGTTACCAATTTCCTCGAATATATCAAGCAGTTACTGCGATGTATCTATTGGACTTGTGTTCTCTTGAGTGAAGCGGCTATCTGGACTTGCCACACTTGGGCTCGAAAGATCTCTAGGTACTTGTTCCTCAAGGCATCGCCTCGCGTGATACGCACTACCAATTCTCCAGAATCACAATATCGCTGGTGACAATAGTCTGGATTTTGATAGCCGTCAGGCGAGGAGAAAAGAAAGAAAGAGAGAAAGATATTCTCCTCAAGAATAGGATTCTCGTAGAATTGGATACGAGGTATGCGAGTATTCCCTAAAGCAAGATATTGGGCTCACTGAGAAACATACATTGGCGAAACCATTCCCTTGAGAGAATGCCTCAGACTCTACTGAAAATCACGATCTCTTGTCCACATAAACCGTTGCATCCTGGTCTTCGCTCATCATTGGTACTTTGCTCGATTGAATTTGGTTGCAGATCATAGAGAATACACATCATTTGATAGGTATTAACTTGCATGGACTCGGTAGAATATTGAGGAAGTGCCTCAAGCCTCCCGGCCTGCAGCAGCGCGACGGTGTTCACTTAAAGTACATGACTCGCCCATCATCCACCCTAGATCAATGTTGCTAAAAATAGGTCGGCATGAATGGGACGATCGGTCCAGGGTATGTCTGTTGTAATGTCGTTGGGACAATGGCTTCATGGCCCATTGATGTAACAATATTATTCCGCCAAGGCACACTTGAGTTGCATATATCCAACGCCACATCCCTTTTTTTTTTTTTTATACGACCTAACTGCAGTGTGTAGATGTTAGTAGTCCACGATTGAGGGATGGCGGGAAGTCCAGTCAATGGTCAGGTTTTCCCACCTGTCTCCGAGAAATTGCAGTTAGATGTAAAATGTCACGTCCTGACAGCCAGATTCGCAAAAGCAATTGTGATCTCCATTGCTTGCATTTTCCTGCCTGCGTCCCGTCATACGACCTGGTCGGTCTGTCTCACAGCCGTATTATTAAACCACCTGCAGGGGGCCTCATATCGAGTATGCGGGTTTCATTGCATGTCCTCGACAGCTCACCGACAGAGAAGCTAGCGACGGGGAATACTCCCTCCGTCTTGGCTCTCCTTCCATAGCAGCCCTTGTCAGGCGACTGACTCGGTCTTTGTCGACGCAGCCATGCAGATCTTTGTTTCCCATAAGCAACGGGTAGACTCCGGAGCTCGAGCAACTTCCCAATATATAAGGGACACATTCTCTCTTGAAGGAATCCTCCCAAGCTCCGATCCAACAAGATAAAGAGAAAGAAACCTCGGAACGTTTTGCCAGCTTAGGCGTCAACAAACCGGAACCTCACCAAGTTATAGAAACGTCTCGATCACCCTATTCAAAATGATCCTCTCTAGCCGCGCCATCTCCACCATCCTTGTCCTCGCGGCAACGGTGACAGCAATCCCGACATCTCTACTCCCCGTTGGTGGAAGGGAATGCTGTTGCTGCAATCCCTCGATCCCCGCCACCGTTTGCAGCTCCTCCTCAAGCAATATCTGCGTATGCCCGGCTGTCGCCTGCCCGCCCAAGGCACCGAAGATGAAGAAGTGCTGCTGCTGCGACGAGTGCTCCATCATCCCGTACGACAAAAACTGCTACTGTCCGGCTGTCGTTTGCCCGGTGACGGCCGTATCTCCTTAGGATATGTCAACGAAGATTTCCGATGAGTTGGGGGGGGGGGCTGGATGTGCAGAGTGTGTGGCTTTTGAGTGGTTTTCGAGGGACATGGGAAGAGGAAAACGAAGATAACGGGGATACATACTTCGTATGTATACCTTCTGGTACGCGGGAGGTCATCTTATGTGGTCGAGTAAATGTAATTGCAATTCAATCCTTTTTGTTATTTTCCACGTCGATCGAGCTCCGTGATTATGAACAGAGAACAAGTAATAATTGGCACATTGACACCTCGACCTCGACCTCGAGTCCACGAGTCCGAAATCGGAAACCGGCGGGCAGCCTGCGAAGCATCTACTCGCCGAACCATGCATAACAATTTGCCAACTCACTAGGGCGAGCAGAAGTCCTCGGGATGAAAATGCTTCCTGGTTGGATGCTGCGACAGCGGAACGACTTCTGGGTTTGATTATGGACAGATTTGACCCAGCGCTCAGGTAAATGATTCTCTTTGGACGTTGGATTCAAAGATAGGTGTGCATTTGACACCGCTCGAGAACCGAGCAGTCTGCGGCAAGTCCGAGGGAGACGATATTTTGGCCGAATCTTAAATTACTCTTGGTCGGATAGTGTCCTCATTGTGGCTTCATAGAAGGTTGTCGGATTCTACTAAGCTCCGTTCCCCGGATCTCAGGCCGCCACTTGCAATTTTGACGGCTGACGAGTTGGTGTGACTGGCAGTAATGCGAGCTAGACATGGGGGACATATCCATATCCAGACGGAACAACAGGCGGAATCGGTGTTAACCAGTTTATTGACTCCGACACCCTGAGAAGCAGTGTAGCTGACAGCATTGGGGAGCACTCAGAAGTCCCTGTCGAAGGGAGTGCTGAAGCGAAATTTGAAAATTTGATTAGTGAAATTCAAGGCAAGGACTCAGGAGCATTACAAATCATGGAATAAAATTGATGCTTATTCTCTTTCCCTGCAGCCCGCATCATCCATATCTACGGAGTGGCGGTGCACACGGGCTGATCCTTTCTTCATCAACCCTCCGTTGCGACTCTCTTGAATTAGCGCCCACTGCTCTCTGTGGGTCTGGAAAGAAGGTTGGCAAATTACCACGTTCATGGGACATTTGCGGAGTGAATGATTACCCGGGTGCTGGAACGGGAAGCAGGGGTATCGGCAACTATAAAATAGGGCTTGGCACCGTGAGTTCGATGGATGGATGGGTTTGGCGATAATATCCAGCTGGCCGCGGTGAAGTTCCTCGCTCTTCCTTTGCCAATCATGCGTCTCTCTCAGCTCTTCACTCTGGGTCTTGCCGCCACGGCACTTGCCCACCCAGTGGCTGAGGTCGAGGCCGATGTCTCCGAGCTCCAGCCAGTCCACACCCTTGAGAAGCGAGCGAGTTATTTCTATTCCTGCCAAGTTGTCGCCACCGCGCTGAAATACAGGACCTGCCCGAGCACCAGCTGTACGGCCGTCGGTCAATACCCAAATGGCAAGATTCTCAAGACCACCAAGACCAGCCTAGACCATATACCGTATGTGGAGCCCTTGATAGGGAATGATCCCGTTCCCTGATTGACTCGACGCGGTTCTAGTATATTCACAGGATCTGGTTAAAACTTGCGAACGGCTACTACGTTTTGGCGATGTATTGTCTCCCTCTGTAAACGAGGGGCGGAGAAGGATACGGCGATGCGGTTTTGGAAGCCGATTCTCTCCTATGCATAATGTTACAAGCTTGGTATATACCGGAGATTCTTCCATGTAAAAGGTACACATGTCCCCCCGTAATAGTCTTCGTGTGATGCATTGCGTGTAAAAGAATTTCCACGTTACTTTCATCACAAATATACACCAAGTCCACAGAGCCCGGATCCCTGGAGGCGCAAATCCCTGCTTTTATTACTCCCCGATTCTACAGCGGCTTGTCCTCGAGGTTCTCCAATGTTGTTGGGCGTAGCTGACGGACAACATTTCGTGTTCAAATAGATAGAGCAATATTCTTTTTCCATTCGAGAGATGAGTTTCCAAGTTCGTAATAACTAAGAGCTCGCCAAACTCGATATAATGACTGTCAACTCAATGATCAACTACCACCGAGAACATGCCCGGCGTTAAACGAACTTGGAAGCGGGAGATTCTAGCGTGCCTCAAAGAGGAAGCTGCACAGCTTATATAATAGCCACGCAACAGGTATTGCGGTTAGATCGGTCCAAAACCCCCTCTTGAAAGATGAAGTGACTCCGCGGATATCTCCCCTCCTCCCAAGGCGCCCGAAATCAAAGAAAATTTGACTATGACATTAGCGTGGTGTTAGGCATCGTGTCTTTTTCTCAGTCGCATCAACGATGAGTGACCTCTTTGACCTTGACGTTCAAAAGGCTCGGCTCTCCCGCCGTAGCCAAACCACGCATCCAGACGAGCCAACACTTCCGCCTCTCGCCACCCTCCGCGCCGCAGAATCCACTCTTCCAGACCCGAGCTCTGAGGGTTTCTTGTCCGGTGCGTCGCAAGAAGACACTGTCAGGCATATCGTGCGAGATATCATACCCGCCCTGAACGGTCAAGGCCTTTCGCCGCACTACTACGGATTTGTGACCGGTGGGGTCTTGCCTATCGCCGAGTGGGCCGATAATGTTGTTTCTCGCATGGACCAGAACGTGCAGGTGCATCTACCGGACCAGACCATTGCGACGGCTCTCGAAGATGCGACGTTGAAGATGATCATTTCGCTCTTGAGACTTGGAGATGCAGAAGACTGGAAGGGAAGAACGTTCACGACTGGCGCGACTGCGAGTAACGTGCTGGGATTAGCGTGCGGTAGAGAAGCACTTCTCGCAAAGAAACTGGGATCAGGGGGAAGTGCCGGGGAATTGGGGCTCCTGGCTGCATGCTTAAAGGCGGGCGTGACGGAGGTGCAAGTTCTAACTAGCGGCGGGCATAGTTCCCTGAGCAAAGCCGCCAGTATAGTCGGGCTCGGAAGACGCTCGGTGAAGGAGCTGCGGACGAGTGAAGACGTGCCATGGCGACTCGATCTCGTAGCCTTGGAGCGGGAGCTGCAGAGGACGGGCACACTGAGTATCATTTCGATAAGCGCTGGAGAAGTGAACACAGGCCGATACGGAGTGAATGGAGTTGATGAGATGAGAAGAGTCAGAGAATTGGCGAACAAGTATGGAGCCTGGATCCATGTCGATGGCGGTAGGCTTTTCTTGCATTTAGGCTGGATTTTCCAAAATACTAACAACATGATAGCTTTCGGTATATTTGCTCGTGCTATAGAAGCCAAGCCAGAGTATAAAGTTATCAGGGAATACGCGGAGGGTCTCGAACTTGCCGATAGTATCACGGTAGATGGACACAAGTTGCTCAATGTAGTAAGTCCGTTTAGCGCCCTGGGAAACAAACCAGCGACTAACTGGGGCATTAGCCATACGATTGTGGGATGTTCTTCACCAAATCCCCCGACGTCTTGCAATCCGCCTTCGTCAACCCTAACGCCGCCTATCTCGCGTCTGGGTCCAAAGCAAGCATCCCCTCACCGTTGAACATTGGTCTCGAAAACTCCCGACGGTTCCGCGCCCTGCCTGCTTATGCTGTGCTTTTGAGCGAGGGTCTCTCGGGAATTTCGAGCCTCTTATCAAACATGACGGACCTTAGCCGACGAGTCGCTGGATTCATTCAGCAATCAGAGCATTATGAACTACTGCCCGACGAACAGGCGCCCCTTGATGAGATATTCATGATTGTCCTGTTCCGAGCAAAGAATAAGGAATTGAACGATGTCCTCGTTCAAAAGATTAATGATACAAGAAAAATATACGTAAGTGAGACGAAGTGGAAGGGTGAGAAGGCGGTGCGGATCGCGGTGTCGAATTGGATGGTGAATGTGTCCAGAGACTTCGATGTGATCTCTTCGACGTTGAATGCGGTTGCAGAAGGGAATGGAGGCGATTGATTTTGTGAGACAAGATTCACTGGGAAAGCTCGGTCACTCATCACCCACTGTGGCCCCGAGTTGGTCCGAATTCGAGCTACGCTTGGATGCACCGCGATACAAGGCATACCCATAATGCCCCAAGACCACAGCTGGGGTTGTATTTGTATTTACTAAAGCAGAGAAATCTCCCTAAGCCTCAGACCTAATAAACCCTGTTGCTGCAAAAAATAATACGATCCTCCAGCCTGAAGAGATTACTTTGTACTTTCGTCAGTGTTGTGCTAACAGCAAATCTGAAGAAAAGACGATGTGGTCGTCTTGGTGTTCGCGGTTTCTCGATTCTCCCCCTTGTCAGCTGCTGCGTGAGCTGTCCCTTCACATCTGGACATTTCCCCACCCACTCAACTTGAGAGCGTTCGAAGTTATCTCGTGGCACCATCCGAAGCTAAACCGCGTAAATATTATTTATTTTACTATAATTTCAAGGTCTGCTCTGGACACAAGATCCCAAGTTTCATCCTCACACTTTCCGGCAGAAGCAAGAGAACTTAATAGGGACGTCAGTTATTTTCTCCAGAGTTTCGATCTTAGCGCGGACCACCTCTCCTTCCTCAGTCCGACCGAGCCTCTGCAGACATTCATGGTAGCCTTTTAGGCTCCAAATATTGTCTGGGTGCTGACAGGGACGTGGAAGGGAATCATTTAGTCCCAGATCGGCCTCGTAAACGGCCAGGGACTCTTCAACGTGTCCCTGCTCAAGCAAAAGAGCCCCGAGTGCGTGACGCGCCGGCTGCATCCATCCCCAGGGCTCATCGTAAGGGAGCTCATCGTCTAGCGCCACAGCTTTGCGCAGATGCTTGAATGCCTCATCGTAGAGTTTCTCGCGATAGGTCATCTCGCCCAGCATCATCTCGCGGGCGACCGCCAGGATGTCGGTGCATGTATTGTTGAAGAGAGTTCGGCTTTCTTGTACCCGTGAAAGCGCGGCATCAAACTCGGCCGCGCATGCCTTGGCGTCTGGGATGTTATCAAGCACACTATGAGCCACCGCCTTGGCATACCAGATCATGGCCGTCGTGACGCTGAATAAGTTCTGGTCGGCGGGCAATTCCTGAGCGATGATCTCATCCCAGCGGCCGAATCGGACCAGTACGTGCTGTTTGACCGAGATAAACGACTCCAGCCAATCTGCCATCGGTGGGGATTCGACCCTCAGAAGTTCCTGTGGCAGGGTTGCCAGCATCTCGTTGGCGGTTGTGATTGCGGTTTCGTACCGTCCCGCGAACATGGCACCGTAAATCTTGAAGTGGTAATCATGGCATCGGTACAGCGAAAAGAAATTGAGCGGTCCCCTCTTGGCGAGGAATTTGGAGTCGGCTTCGATTGCGGCTGAGTTCGAATTGATCGCAGAAGCGTAGTCGCCGGTGAGCACATCTATATGGCTGGGCATGTGGTTAAGGTGACCTGCATCTGGAACGAGGTTCCGCAGCGCATTGGCCGCTGCAAGTGCACGCTCGGGGTTCGGTGACATTTCGATGGCGTGAATATACAGGTGCAGGATGCCCGGATGGGCTATTCCCCCGTCGGAATTTATGGCCTTCTCGAGGACATCGATAATCTCCTGCGTATCGGCTCCACTCGCGGCAGTCCCCGTGTTGATATCCCAGAGCTGCCAGGGCGTACGGTTCATCATCGCCTCAGCAAAGATGGCGGCAATCTCCAGGTTGTTAGGCGATTGGACATAGGCCTTCCGCATCGCAGCAGCGAAGTCATCGACCCACTTTCCCATCTCGTCGCCAGGCGTCTCGGCCTGATACCTGTAAGGTAGCGCCTCTACCAAGAGGCGCTCGTCTTGCAGTATGCCCTCTCGAAGTTCCATCGCCTTCTGCGTCGCCTCAAATGCCTCTCGGATCGAACGCGCGGCGTCCTCGGGGTCAAACGCGGCCCAGGGTTTGTTGTAGTTACAGCCCAGCACGTTGGCGATACCCCAATAAGCCATCGCACAGCGGGGATCGGCCGCAAGTGCGAGATTGAAACACTCATGGGCCTCCTGATGATTGAAAGCATAGCAAAGTACGAGGCCACGATTGAACCACACCTGCGCCTCTGGTGAGGAGGTGGTGATGGTGGCCTGGTAGGAGCCGAGGTTAAAGTAGGGCGAGTCCATCTTATGGGGCGGTTGATTAGTTTTTTGTAGTCTGGCTATGCTTATCGAAACCGGGATTCGAGCCTGCCTCTCAATGAACGTGAGAACACTGTGAGGTCTTCAGCTGAAAGTCGCATGATTGATGCGGCATTCAAATTATTCAACTGAATCATCCACGATGAAGGCAAGTGCGTCACGTGATAGATGCTAACATCGATCGGGGTGCTCCTTCCCTTCTTTGGTATCGTCAACCATCCTGTTTGACTCGAAGTGGGAGATGGAGCGAATCAGAGAGCGACCCCAGATACTAACCCGATCCGCCACTGCCTTCACTCCTCATTCTGAAGTGCTAATACATTTTTGTCATTAATGATGTGGATCGAGGAAAATAGTTGGTGGGAAGAAATAGCCAGAAGTGGCAATGAATACAGGGTGTGGCTTGGAGCTGCTGCTTTGGTCCCACCACAGAATGCCGCCGCTCGGAATCGAGAGGCAATTCTTCGAAAGTGAGTGGCCCTTCGCCTTCAGAGCATGAACGGTCTCCATGGAAGACCACATAACTAGCTTCAAGCCATGACCAGGTTACAGCAATCCATTTCAGCTCCGATATGAGTTGTGGGTTGAAGGTGATGTGCTTAAGGTAGTTGGGCTCGCCGGTAACATGTTCCACCCAAACGACTCTCGCATCACCCACAACGACCACCTTTCCTCCCCTCCTGTTCTAGATGGTCGTAATTCAGGAGGGAAAAGAACCTATATGTAAATCAAACTGATACCATCCTCCCCCCAACATCACCAACCCAAAGATAACGGAAACCGTTCCCACCAGAAGCTGCCCATGAACTTCCTGCTGATCAGTCCTTATTCCTATAACTTGCCTATGCTTTATATGCGCTTCTCCTTGTGTCTGCCGCCTACTCTCCATGACTGTAAAACGGGCAATGTGAACATAGCACAACGTTATTCAGCGTTCTGTCCCATGGCCTGAGATTGGTACGAAACTGTTTGCTTGCTTGTTCTCGGCCTACCAGTCGGCTGGGTGGGCTGGCGGACTGAGATGTCTCATACTCTGCGACGAAAGAAAAAAAAAAGATCACAATCATGCAAATTCACTACCGCTAACAAACAGGGTCTCCAAGAAAACCAACTTCGTACCAGCTTCTCAGCCTGACAAAATGGCATCCACTTGCTCATGACGCTTCAGGGCATCGTCAAAGGTCGGGTACTGCGCCCCATCTCCTTCCGCAAACGCCTCATACAAGCCGCCGACATTCCTGGCAATCTCAGGCAGCTCCTTCTGCCAGTCGGCCCAGTCCCAATTGACCGACTCCACAGAGTTTGTTTCAAAGTCATGGACCGTTATCGCGACGGGCTCTGTGAAGGCGTTGGCTTGGATAGCAGTGCCACCCGGCGATACAAGCCGGATCTCACCTTTCTCGCCATTGATGGTCCAGACTAGGGGCTCCTCGCCGGGAAACGGTTGGCCACGGCGGAAGCGGAAGAGAAGCGTAGATCCGTCCTGGACGGTTTTGGATGGCTGGAATGTTCCAGTGGCGATAACGAGATCAGGAACGTCAGATTTGATGGTCTCGACGATTTTCTTTGTCTCTCGATCTTGAATGGGAACATTGGGCCGCTGAAGTTGTGCGACTGATTGAAGGTTGTCCACTTCCCCGATGGCAGTCAGAACGGCGTCGAAAACTGCAAGGCGCTGTTAGCGAAGGAGAAACAAGAATGGGTGGCCGCCCGAAAACTCACCATGTGCAAATCCGATAGTAACAACATTTCCGCCAATGCTTCGGTCAGCGAAGTACGAGATGAAAGTTGGCAGAGTGCTCCTATCGTTGGTTCCTCCAGAAGCCCTAACTTCGGAGCTGAGGACCTTGCCAATGCGTCCCTCCTCAAGCAGCTCCCGGATCTTGAGTACGACTGGCGCTACGCGTCCCTGAGTGCCAATCAATGTACGAACGCCTTTCTCGCGAGCTAAGTCGGCTAAATCCCTGGCGTGGTCCAAATCTTGCGCCAGTGGCCACTCGGAATACACGGCCTTTCCTGCCTCGATACTAGGGCGGACTAGTTGGTGGTGCTTGTCAACACGCACGCTGCAGACGACCAGGTCGACGTCCGGGTCCGCGGCTACCGACTGTGGGTCCCCGTAGGCCTTTGTCCCGGGTGGAAGGTTAAAGTCTTTGATGGCCTTTTGCGCACTCTCGATTGAGGAGTTGACCAGGGCGACAATCTCGTATTTGGCCCGTCCCCGAGGCGACAGTAGGTACGGAAGATGGGCGCCCTTGGCCCAAGATGTTGCAGCCGAATTAGATAGACCGAGGAGAGCGACGCGGATGGGAGCCATGTCGGGATGTGATCAAATGATGAGGTTGGATCTCTCGTGTATTGTTGAAGCCTCAGGTCTTTGTCTCTTCATCATCAAAAATATGGAACGTTGGATGGAAGGTGACCTCAACTTATATTCCGATATTTCGATTACAAATATTACCATATTTCCAATCCACGCGTCTGATGCAATATGGCGTCTTCCCAGTCCAATGCGGTTGTCCATACTCGCAAGCCATAAACCTGAGCTTACAAATCAGTCTCACTCTGCACAACAGCTGATAGACATTTTGGTAGGACGTAGATGGTAGATCCTTGGGAGAGAGGTTGCGTTGGCTTGAGGTAGTCGTGGCTTTGTATGGAGTTGGAAAGGCTTGGGCTGGGCGATGGGGATAAAGCACGATTGATGAGGCGATTCAGCGTATTAACTCGAGGTTGGGGTTCGGCTTCTGGAATAAGTAGCCCCAACTGCTACATTAGGCTCTTTCAACCTCGCCCGTCCTGTAGATGCTCAGGCGTTGCCGATGGCGATACCCTGGTGGATACAGCCTCAGAACCCCGTCCTCGGATTACTCGAAGAACGCGAGTAATCGTGAACGTGTATGGTCTGCATTCCTATGGTGTATCATGACAGTGCCGCCTCTGTTGCTAGGGGTAGGGGTGTGTACACGGCTGCCTCAGGGGTTTAGTTTCCGCTTACAATGCCTTCCACGGGGGGAGGGTGGAGTCCTCTGATAATAATTTGATCTTCCTTACTCCAACGATAAGACTCCTACTCAAGTGATAAACCTATTCACTCCAGCAGGGAGTCTAGGAATTGTTACTCAGATAGGGACAGGAAATAACTCTAGAAATGCTAGCTCCATTCCTCTTCCACTATATTAACGGTTAATAGCTCCATCACTCCCTCTTCTTTGATCCAGTGATCAAAGACATCAGTAAACAAACTATTAAAGCATCCTTCTATCCGTCTCTCACCCCTTGTCTTTCAACATATTCTCATACTTCTATCCCTTTTCTTCTCATCTCAATCTATCACTCAATTGACCATCACGATGACACAGCCAGTAATGGAAGACAGCCCGCCTGCCTCTATCCTCGATCTCCTAAAAAGAAATCCTCGAGACAGGCTCTTTATCCATCCCCTGCTGTGGACCCAAGTCCACCTTCGGGTGCTTCGGTGTAGATTTCAACGTATATCCATTGGCAACGATGATAAGAATACAGCAATTCTTGGACAAGGCTGCGATACCAAGATAACCCTAAGTCGGCTCCAAAGCGACCTCCAGGATTCCAATTTTTATGTGCGCCAGAAGGCGGTGAAGGCCTTAATTGCCCAGAAAATTCATGGGCGTTTCACCGCCTCACGGTAAGTCAAACTCAGTCTCTTCAACATCGGACGTGTTGACGATAAATGTTCCTTTCGTCGTCACGAATCTGCCTTCCGGCGCCTTTGGAATACATAATTACTGACCTGGGACATGCATTGTGTAGGAATTGGCTGAGTCTTCTTCTGGATGGAAAACCTGTCGCGTCACTGCGACTGCCTGTGTTCTATCACACGAACCTCAAAATGGGAAATGGGGAGCCTATTGTCGCCTACGTCGACGACCAGCTCATCGAATGTGATAGAAAGAACCTCCTTCAGCCACTGAGTTTTCCCAATCCTCCTCTTCGGGGAATTGCAAGGAAGAGATCGAAGGCAGTTACCCCTGACTGTCCACTACAGGATCCATACATCTTGGGGATTATGATCGCTTTTGGACAGGAGAAACTACTCGCTCGCCGTAAGGCTATCGCCCAACAACAAGGTCGTTCTCAGGGTTGTCAGGTATCACTGAAAGATTTGGAGGTCACGGTAAGTCCCTATTTTCCCGGTTTGCCTGCGCGTCAACAGCTCCCGCTGCTCGGGTCGTTCAGCACGCTAACATGGCAATCCCATCTTAGCCACAGGTTCTGTTCACAAGCAGGGCGATACAGACAATGTGTATCTTTACCGAGCCAATATCTGCTACCACACACTCCAGATGTTTCGTTATCCGAAGCAGGCTCCATCCGTCACAACGCCGCCAATCAAGATCGAAATGATCAAGATTCCCCTTCGCCCATTTCGTACCTTGAATACCCGGCTTTGCGAATCGATTGCGCCAGGTGTCACCTTGATGATGTCGAAAGACGACAGGGCGCGCTGAAACATTCCGCTTGCATGTGCACGAACGTCTTCATTGTCCCAGTATTAGACCCAGCCTCGAAGTGGACTTTCCATCATCGCAGCCACGCTTGGGCATCCTCCGTTAGCAGTGAGTATGATTCTACCTATGATCTCTAGTTTGTAGCATTATCTAACGCCGAGTCCAGAGCTAGACGTCCCTGTATTCCTCGATCCCCTAGACGCCCAAGGCGGTTTTACATATCCGCGAATCATGAGTGAAAGTAAACATCTAGGAGGAGTAATCCAACCGTCAAGTAGCTAATCACGTTTATCTGGATTTCAAAATTAATGGATACGCTAGGTTTAAGCTAAGAGAAGGGAAGGAGGGAAAAGTTTTGTTCTTAGAAAGAGAGAGCAAACACACGCCATGATGCTGAGAGTTATGAATTTCGGCAGGGACAGGATTCAGTAAGATTGTTTTCATCTCCAGGGCACACCCGAGACAATCACATTTCCCTCTGTTTACAGAGATCTTGGTTGCCTCGGGATTAGTACTGCCCTGTGTTTAACAGCTCTCGGATGTCTTCAATGAAAGGATTGAACGTGGAGGATTAGATTCAGCCAGCCTCAATGTACATTGTTTCCATCTGGTACGTCAATGTTCTTCCGCCAATCACTTCAGAAAGAGCCAGAACTGGAGAAGAAGAAATGGTTGATTTTTGATGGACGAGAGATACCACCAAGTCTCTCCCCTCACACCCCCCCC